>APFE030769835.1:0-33301 GCA_000404065.3 Pinus taeda | reverse complement strand
TTATATTAAATTAATATGTTTCTACTTATTAAATTAATATATCTTATCACATATTCTCACATTTATTAGAAAAACAAATACCAAGTATCTATTGAAAACTCATCAAGATCATTTATAATTGTACATTTTAAATTAATATGTCTACATGTTAAATTAATGTATATTATCATATATTATCACTTCTATTTTAATATATATTATCATATATTGTCACTTCTGTTTTATTATTATGTCATTGTAAAATGACATTTATTGATCAGATTAATGTATTAATTTGGTCATCGTTTCTCTTTTATAAAAATATATCAATTTTATTTTTCATATTTCTTTTTTTTATAAAAGATATTTACATAACTCATATTTGTAACTCATATTTATGTTAAATATTTATAAATTTATATTATAAATTATTAAATATAATTATAAATAATATTTATTTTTACAATATTATGTAAAAAATAATTAATTTTTTATTTATTATCATATCGAATATATTAATGCCATTATGTTCATATATTGTATCTTCATGTTAATTTAGTATTGATTACTTTGTATTAATTCTTAAACAAACATTGTGTTTGCGTTTATATATTATATATATGTGTCATGTTGATTTAATTCACATAAATTTATAGTTATTCTAAATACAACATTGTGTTTTATATATTTGTTATATTATATATGTTTGATTTAATGTATGTTGTCAATTCATAAATATTTAAAAATATATAAATTATTATAATTATATTAAATTATATGTTATTGTGTATATATATTATTTATATTTCATTTATGAAGATGAATTTTAAATTTATGTTTACCAATAAATATTTCACAACCAAGTGTATATTAAATTAATATGTTTTTACATATTAAATTAATATATCTTATTACATATTCTCACATTTATTAGAAAAACAAATGCCAACCATCTATGGACACATTATCGAGATCATTTATGATTGTATATTTTAAATTAATATGTTTACATGTTAAATTAATATATTTATCATATATTGTCACTTTTATTTTATTATTATGTCACTATGACATTTAATGGCCAGATTGGTGTATTAATTTGGCCGTGATGTAAAATATTTTTCTCAATTTTTAATGTGCACATTAGAGTTTGGCCTTCCCAAGGTGGTGACATATACCTGTCACCACCACCAAAGCTCCAAAGTACAATGCAATTGTGTCATCCCTCCTAAAAAACATAAAAATCATAAAGCATTACACTTCAATAAATAGAAGTAGAAATTAATAATACACCTCAATAAATAGACATAGAACAAGTTGGCAATGTGTCATTTCAAGTTGACATCAAATCTTATGATTTTTTTTAATGGTATCAATATTAGTGGAAAAAAACACGCAATATTTATGTGTCGAAAGAAGAATTTTTACCTTGTGGTATTCACCAAAAATAGATAAATAAATGGCAATGTTTACCAATGCTTTATATTTTCTTATGATTTTTTTTAATGGTATCAATATTAGTGAAAAAAAACACGCAATATTTATGTATCGAAAGAAGAATTTTTACCTTGTGGTATTCACCAAAAATAGATAAATAAATGGCAATGTTTACCCATGCTTTATTTTTTCTTGGATGTGGTAAAAAAAATAAAAATCAAAATATTGGAGTATTTGATTTGTTTTTTATGACGGAAATAAGTTCAGCCCCATCAAAAATCTTTAGGGTATATAAAAAATTAACAACTATAAAACCGATTTAAGAAAACAAAAAACAAAACCCTGCCAAATTTTATCATAATCTTACTAAAATTTACATAATCTTAGAAACCAAAAGTGACACCTCGCTGGTGCAGTATGCACTCATAATTTTTAATCAAACCTTCATAGACATATATCTACTCCGTCCTTCACAGTCTCATACATTGTATAAGGATACTTAACATTTTACCATTTTAATATTAAACACTAAATTTGGAGTCAAAAATACAATATTGTCTACATTACATGGCCTTTTCCTAATATTGCTAAACAACAAATTACAAACTAATAGAAAATAAAAAAAAAATATGAAATATATGTCATTTTTATTATTTTAAGAGACCATGCTTTCGTGTAATGTGTGAATTTACATCGATATGATTATAAAAAAAATTCCATATATATTGTACTTTGTCGATAACTATGTGAAATGTGTGTTTCCTATGGAAATGTACATTTCTTATGCATTTTCTTTAGGATTTTATTTTAAGAGTATGTTTTTAAAAACAAAAAAATTACACTTCCATTATTTTAATGGAAATTAAAAATATAATTTCCTCATTGGTTTATTAGTGAGTTTGTTTGGATATTATTATTTAATTTATTAATTACATTAAAAAAAATATCTTTGATTAGTGAACATCCATGGCAGTCATATATTATTTATTGAGCGCCAAAAAAAACCATGCACATTAATTTTTTTTTTTGCGTTCAGTGGTTAGGCATTTAAGGAACCAATATATATAATATTTAAATCTATGTTGAATTAAGAGTTACTGTGTTAGTGCATCGTATATTTGGAGTTAGGCGCTCGTCCCTACACTATAAGTTGCATCGTGTATTTGGAGTTGAAGTCATTCTTGCAATGTTGTTCGCACAATTCAGAGTCTTGTGGTCAACTTTCTACATTCCAGTGACTTGGGGTTGATTTTCTGCATGGGGGTGGTGTTTCCTTGCACCAATTAGGTATGTGTTTCACTTCACTTGTAAAATCCTTTGAACATTGAAATTTTACAACATCTAGATTGAATGCAAAGGGAAAATTTCATACTGGCTCGCAAAAAAGTAGCTATACGCTGTGTCGTATTAAACGCTAAAAATATACATTTTCCTTTGACCCTGTTATCAGGCCAAATTCTCAGTCTTCTTTACAACTTGATATATACTCAAGCCTCCATTCTCAATGATAGAATAACATGTGTTAAGGTATTTTATTGCTTGAAATTGAAACAAATCTCTCACCTCCTCTTTTATGAGAAGTCACGACCATCCAATATTTGTGACAAAAGAGATGATGAGAAAAGGGAATAAGACCTATGAAAGAATACATCAGCATAAGCACATTAGAAACCATTCAACTGCTCTTTCTATTTTGGTTGATCACTACCTAGAAATTCTAGCCAACTAGAAAATTAGGTAGAACTATCTAATTTGTTTTGTTTATTGTCACCTTTAATGCAAACAAAAGCTACAGAGCAAGGTTATGGATTTATAAGGGATTATGGTATGCATTGTTGAATGGTTTTACATGAAAACATTGAGGGATTGCAGGGGAATGTTTCCTGTAGCCATTCAAAAAAATCAAATAATAAATATAAAGCTACAAAAAAACAAATAATAAAAATAAAATGTAGTTAGCTACCTTTTCATTCAACCTTATAGCCTTTGAAGCTTCTCCTATGGCATAAAGCTTGAATCCTACTTCTCTTAAGTCCATATTAATATCCTCATCATCCAATTTTTTTAGTTAAAGGCCACGTTACACTTTTCTGAAAGTATTTGGAAGTTTTGAGGAGAGATGGAGGGCTTAGAAATGGACCATCACCTTGAAGTGTTGAAAACCTTGTGCAAATTGCCTTTATAAAAGGAAGTCACCACTATTGCTGGCACCTAAGAAGTTTATCTGAGTAGACCTGCAATGGTTTGGATAACCCACCGTTTAATCCAGACTCATACATGAACGAAAAAAACACAGATACAAACATAAACACAGAGATGCAGTAGAAATAAAACTTCATTTCATTAATCTCAAATAACTAAAATATGCTTACATACAAAATGGGAATAAACTAGCTCAGACGATGGTAGCTTATCTCTGAGAAGAGATGTGGTGGCTACATGTCTCTAAACTATGTCACAATGAGGCTCAAAGGCCTATTTATTATTGAACAAAAAGGGGAAATCCTAAACAACCAAAACCCTAACCCCAAGAGATGTAACCCGAAGAGTTTGTGGGCCTTGTTGGGGTTAGTTGGGCAGCCAACTTCCTGGGGTCGTAACTTGGTCATATGATCTCCGTTTGGCACATACGATACCTTATTGGAAAGATCTCTTTGAGAACTATAGGATTTACAATATTCCCTTACTTAGGGTTATGGATCTATTGCGGACCTAAAAAAACATTGTTTATGTGGTCAAAACAGTTCCGGAATTTTAGGTTCCGAAAAACTGCTAAAAATAGTAAATGTTGCAATAATCAAGGAAACAAATGAAACTGACTAGAGGTATAGTTGAATAGGTGGGTGACCACCAATATCCACTTGGATCAGTCCTCCCCCCTTAGGAAGCAATGGTCTCCGTTGCGTGTAGAGCCTCCATGAGGTAAGGAAATTTTCGTTGAACCTGGTCCTTTGTGAACCACTTACCCTAGTGAAGGAGCTTGCATGCTTTGACAACTCGATAAATTTGGATCCTATACTAGTGAGTGTTCTTGATTTGTGTTTCCATGATCCTGTCAGTTGTGGCCTGTTCAATGTAGCTTGAGTTGAGCTATGTTGTTGTTAATTTCTCAACAACGTTGGATGTGTCCAACAATGGAGGAAAGTATGGCCGCAGTCAGTCTGCATTGAATATTGGGTGCAAGCCAAGGAGCGGTGGCTAAGCTCGAAGTCATTTTCCCCTATATCCTTGGTGATGGTGTACGACCCATATTAAAGTGGGCGAAGTTTGCGGTGGGGCCCAGCAAAGTGCTCCTTCTACAAAGGTAACCAAACTTTGTTGTCCACCTGGAACCTGTATGGCACCCAATGTTGATCATGGCGCTGCTTGTACTTAGCATTGGCTCAATCAAATATGTCATGGAATTGCTGGCGGAAGTGATGAATGTGCTCAATGAATTTGTTAGCCTTGTCATCTTTTCCCTGGACATGAGTCGAATCTACGTGAGTAACTACAAATGGTATGGCCACATCAATGGTACATAGTGGCTGGAATCCCAACCCCACCTGAAAGGAACTGTAACCAATTGAGATATGGAGAGCTCTGTTGTAAATGTGCTAGACATAGGGGAGGCTTTCATCACATGTACGTGGATGCTTCGATTTGTAAATCCGCAGAATATGCACAATCATCCTGTTGACGACCTATGTTTGACCATCAATTTGGGGGTGGAAGGTCAAGGATTTAGTGAGCTTGGTATCCAACGTCAACTAGAGGCTTGACCAAACTCTACTCAAGAACTTGTTGTCACAATTTGAGATAACGAACTATGGGATCACAAAGTGCACCCACACTCGTTCAAAGAAGAGCTTAGCAGTGGCTTCTGCTGTGATATTCTGCTTGTTGGCCTCCATAATGACCATCTTAGAGAATTTGTCAATGACCACGATGATCCAGATTTAAACAGGAACACAACAAATTATAGATATAACCATAAATATAGAGATTCAACAGAAACAATACTTCATTTCATTAATGTAAAATACTGAAATATGATTACAAACAGAAATGGAAATAAACTAGCTTGGGTGATGGTAGCTTATCTCTGAGGAGAGATGTGGCAGCTACATGCCTCTGAATTGTCTTACAATGAGGCTCAAAGGCTATTTATTGTTGAGAAATAATGGAAAACCATAAACATCCAAAAACCTAACCCTAGCAGATGAAGCGCCAAACTATGGGCCTCATTTTGGGTAAATTGGCACATCAACTTCTCGGGGTTGTAACTTTGGCATACGATCTCTATTTGATGCGCACAATACCTCATTAGAAATATCTTGCTCCCAGTTTTCCTAAAAAACGTCATTTAGGACCTCAAAATGGCTCCAGAAGTCCAGGACTTGAAAACCTACTAAAAATAGTAAACCATGCTACAATTAAGGAAATTGAAAAACTGAAAGAAACAATGGAGGGGGTCCAAGTGGAATTGGCGGGTGGCCACCAATATCCATCTGGATCACATGAAAACACTATTGTTTCCATGCTTAGTAGAAGGAATTCTAGACATGTAATCCATGGAGATAGATTCCCAAGGTTGACTAGGAGTAGGAAGAGGAGTATATAGGCCTTTCTTCTTTATGGTCAGTTTGGCAATGATGTAGGTAGTACAAGATCTAATGTACTTCCCAACATCTTTTTGAAGGTTCGACTAATAAAAATAATTATGCAACACTGCCACCATTTTCTTTACTCCGAAATTTCCAGCAACCCGACTGTAGTGCGCCTCCCAAATCATCTTGGCACACTCGCTTGATGGAACACAAAGGTGTCCCATGTGGTATAAAAGTGCACCCAGGAGGTGAAAATAAGGAACTTGCTTGCCTTCCAAGAGCATCTGGTATGTGTTGTCGAGTTATGCATCACTCTTGTAAATATGCGACCATCTCAAAGTCTCGTGTCCAAAAGAGTTGAGAAAAATGGTCAACGCTATGACCGACGGTCGACTGAGGAAGTCTACAAAATTATTGTTGTTTCCCTTCTTGTACTTGAATTGTTTCAAGTATGTGAACCATTTGTAATGGAGATTGTTCTATAACTTTCCTCGTGTCTGTATAAACTGCAGGGGCCAGTGTTCTATGTGGATTATCGTTTCCTTCCCCAAAATGTAATGCTTCCATTGTCGGCAGGCCTACACAATGGAATACATCTCTTTGTCATAGGTGGGATACTTTCAGACCGTGTATGAAAGTGTCTCACTGTGATATGCCACTAGATGCCCTTGTTGAGTAAGAACTACACCAATAACATAGTTGGAGGCAAGTGTCTCAATCTCAAATGATTGTTGTAACTCTAGTAATGTGAGCACTGGTACAAAGAAAGGGCGATGCTTCAACTCGGCAAATGCCTTCTATTGATATTAAGGCCAAAAGAATTTTGTTTTCACTCCACCCTTGGTGACTTGACTCAAAGGCCAAGTGCTATGAGAGAAATCTAACACGAACCTGTGATAGAAATTGGAAAGACCAAGAAAGTTGCAGAGCTATGTTAGAGTGGTTGGGGCTAGCTAATCCCGAATAACTTGTATCTTGGTTGGTTTCACATGCACAGCCCACTCATTAATGATGTACCCCATATATTGAACTCGTGTCATACCAAAAGTGCATTTCTCAAAATTGGCACATAATTTGTCTTGTCGCAGGGTTTGCAGGACCTGTCAAATATGGGGGAGGTACTCTTACCAACTTTGGCTGAAGATCAGGATGTCATAAAATACATTACCACAAATGAGTTGGTGAAGGGTCGCAATATGTTGTCCATTAACCTCATGAAGGTTATAGGGGCATTCATCAACCCGAAAGGCATGACCAACCATTCAAAAAGGCCCTCCTTAGCTTTAAAGGCAGTCTTCCACACATTGTAGGGTTCGATATGTACCTGGTGATAACCGAACTTCAAGTCAATATTGCTGAGATATTTGGCCCCCCTGAGCTGGTCCAAAAGATCATCAATCCATGGGATGGGATACCTATACTAAATAATGATCTTATTCAGCGCCTAATAGTCAATACAGAGTCTCTAGGGTCAGTCCTTCTTCCACACCAACACGATCAGGCTCCCATAGGTTGATGAACTTGGCCTGATGTGCCCTTTCTACAAAAACTCCTAAATCAACCTCTTGATTTCATCATTCTCCAGAACAGAGCATCGATAGATCGACCCATTGGGTAACAACGTGCTCGGGGCAGATTGATGGAGTGCTTGTCTTGACAATGTAGGGGTACCCCTATGGATGAGGTGAAGATGTACCTGTACTCCCCCATGACCGTTTCCATCTATTGCTACCATATGAAGGAGCCCTGTCAGGAGGTTATGGATGTGGCCACAATATTCTTCTTTCCCTGAGGGCGAATCATAAGGAAGGCAAATTTCCTAGTCTAGGAAATGATCTTACTACATTGCTTCGTAGATATCAAATAGATGGCAGTAGGCAGTGCTACCTCCAGTATCCTGCATAACTTACTGCCCAAAGAAATAATAATAGTGTGATGCCTAAACTCATATATAGCATAACGTTTCCACAAGTATGGTTGGCCTAATAATACATCAAAAACTTCAAGAGGAGCCACATCACACAATACCTCATCTGTGAAGGGCTTGATGTTGTAGGGAAGGCGATATTGTTGGATGACACAGAGATATTGTCCTTGGTGAAGCCACTCGATGGTGTACGGATTTGGTTGTGGTGTGGTAGATAGGCCCAACCACTTCACGACCTCTACTGAAATGAGGTTCTTTTGGATTTCTCTATCGATAATGAACTGCAACAGAGAACCCTTCACCCACATCTGTGAGTGGAAGAGTCACTCCCCCTCCTCTGGTTCTTCAGGTTCAATATTTTGGATATTGGTGTTGACAATAATGTCATTGGGCTTCGCGTCAATATTCTACTTCCATTTTTCATTCCCCGTGTTGGTTCTGACACAGAGTTGAAACATGCATCTACATCGAAAGTCTTCATCTTGACCACCAGTGACTGCTTGGCTCAACACTAACTTGTGTTGTGAATAGGGCTCTTATGGAACTCACACCATTTCCCTGTGTCCTTTGTCTTCGTGGTGTTATTCTTTGCTTGCGGATTTGACGGGTTGTCCTGGGTCGCCCCGCCCTGGGTTTGTCCTTTGCTTTGCAGTTTGGGACATCTTTCCTTTGCATTGGATTCGTAGATCCAAAGTGTCGCTTCTTCTGTTTAAATTTCAGTTTGATCTTCACAGCGTATCAATAGGCATCGCCAAGCAAGGAGATTTCCAAGAACTCCATCTCTTCCTACATGTATTTTTGTAGATAACCGTGGTATTTGAGTACCAAATGCCACTAAAAATCCTTGATACACAACTTCATGTGAAGGGTATGAAAAATATTTGTGAACTCTGGCACGTCTTTGTCCCTTTCCTGCTTTAAAGTGGTCCACTTTATGTATTTATATTCATAGATTCCGAAAGGGTAATATTGTTCCTTGATGGCTTCTTGGAAAGAATTCCAACTGGGTGCCACTAAAAGCGGTCAGGGTTTCCACTCGTCGTTCTGTTCACAATATTTTTTCCATCAATTTTTGACATGGATGGTGACTTTGAGAAGTGCAAAAGTAATATTTTCCTGATTGGAAAATTCATGAACCAAAAAATATCCTTCTAATGGATTTAACCATTTATCTACGATGTTTGCATCTATCTGGCCTTCAAAGATGGGAATGTCAAATTTGACTTGAACCTTAAAGGGAGTGGTACCTCTAGAGTGTTTGTTGGATGAAATGCATTGCCTATGGGTAGCCACCGAAGGACTTGGGAAAAGTTATCCATCATCACGTTCCTCTATCACTCGAGGGCTTCTTCAATCAATATTTTGAAAGGATTTCTTGCTCCCTCATCTTTTGTTTCTTCCTCCATAAGAGGCCATCGGGGTTCGTGGTGCTAGTCTTTCAAAGGCTTAACCAGTTCGAGCCCTACTCCTTATACCCTAACCTTGTTGGGGACATGCATGCCTCAAGAAAACATCATTTAAGGGGTCAAAACAACTTCGAAAGTTCAGGACCTGAAAAAATGTTAAAAATAATAGATGTTGCTATAATCAAGGAAACATATGAAACCGACAGGAGGTCTAGGTGGAATAGGTGGGTGGCCACCAATATCTACCTATATCATTGTTCTTAATATGTTGAATTTATACCTAATAACCAGGAATATCCCTAGTTATCAATCCATCCTCCCCAGCAACAAAGCTATCAATGGCAATTTAGAGACTAGTGGCAGTTGAAGAGTCCAAAGCTACAAAACCAATTTTCAATGAAGCCACTCTAAGGCCTCAGGAAGGAGCACATCCTTGACATAGTTAGGAGCACGCATGAATCGACAATGGACTCAGGAAGGAGCACATCCTTTCCACAACTAGGAACATGCATGAATCAACAATAAAGTTTGCACATGATAAACAACATAAACATGCACATAGCCATATGTACAACATGCACATAGTCTGTTGCATTAATAATTAATAAATTAAGGTTATAATAACCTCTAGGTAGACACTCCTCGTAACTTATAATTAATAAGGCAAGAGGGCCATGTTTATAAAAATTGAAAAAACAACAAATCGAACCTCCATATCGCTTATCACAACTTAATTTATTAACATCCCTAGAACTTATCATCTTCAATTAACATCAAACTGTGGTGGCTCATACATTAATGTGTTCATTATATGAGGAGTTAAAAAGAAAGTATCCAAATAATAAACATAACTAGATGGAAAGAAACATGTCTATCTTGCCAGCGTTTCAATGGTGTTATACGCAGAGTCCATTGCCCCATTTCCATTTACTTCTAAAAGGAAATACAACATTTTATGTAAATTCACTTACATTGAGAAAAATAAACTCATTCAAGTATTTGATTTTTTAATATGATGTAGTAATAGATTGGGTATAGTTACATCCATTGACCATTTTGCTAGTAATCCCATTTGTACATGAAACACATCATGACATCTATTCCCAACCTGAAAAGGGATGGAATTTGTCTCGAAAAAGGCATGCATGTATCTACAGAAGTAAATAATCAGCGACATGTGTTTGGAAGTGGAAAAGCAAAATTTTAGATCATTGTGTGGCTTCAAGGAAAACTGTGTAAGGTTATAATAACTACTATATAGACTCTCCTTGTAAGGTATAATTAATAAGGTGAGAGGGTCATGTTTATAATAATTTCAATATAATATTGAGTTTCTATTTCCACAATCCTCCACTCTAGCTGAATCGATTAAATGTTTCTTACGTGGGCCATATTTTTGTCTCCAAACACAAACCCTAGTAGCTAGTTAGCCCTTGTTTCATGGAAATAAATGAGACTTTGGCTCCAGTTTCCAATGTGATCTAACAAAATCCTTTTTGTTTGTATTTGAGATAAATACATTACATTTCAATTTTAACCATTGTTTCAGTGGCCTACCTATGTGTTGAGGCCTCGAAAATCGCTACCGCAACATTTGGGATAACCACCCGGTTCAGACCTTAAAACAACTCTTTTTCTATTTGGGATAGTGGCTCCAACTGGTTCAATTGGGTACAATTACCTTCTCCCAATTGTTATTAGCTTTAAATATATCTCTAATTGTTAATAGCTAGGGCCATCAAAGCAATTCTTCGAGCTGATCACGCGAGAAGAATTATCCTTAGGTTGTTTTTTTGGAACAACCAAACCAATCTAAAGTTTTTCCTCAAAATAGGACTTTTAGAAATGTAGAATTAATCTAAATGCAAACTAATTCTAAAATGCAAGAAAAAGGAACTAAATCCTAATCCTATCTCAATTAGGAAGATATAGATCTAACCCAATCAAGAGCAAGATATTTAAATGATTTGGGATTTAAATATGTTTGGCTTATAATGAATATCAAGCTAACAAAATAGTTCAAGTAACTGACATTATGAATATCAAAACATATTCTATTCAAAGACCTCTTAATTGAAATAATCAACCGATAACGTTTAGGAAGTAGTTCACAAAATGATATTGATTGTTAAATCAATATTTTGAATAATTAAACAAGAATATGAGGAAATAGTTCATAGCATATCATTATTTGTTAAATCAATTTTAAAAGACAGGTTTATGAGTAAGTAGTTACTCATAAATCAGAATTCAACACATAAGAGCAGAGATAAATAATAACATATGATTGAGACAAATTACTCCTACTGACAATAGTGCACAAATATGAATAAAATGATGCATTCTTGCTATTATAAAATGAAACTAGTATTTAAAACAATAGTATTAAAAATACCAATTTATTAAATGCATTTCTCTAGCTTTGGTCTCCAACAGCATTTTACAATGCTTGAACTTCTTCTTTTAAAACTAGAGATATAATAGTACGAACTCTACCCATCAAAACATAATTCAAAGTGCAAAAGAAAAATCCTCAATAATCCTTCAGATCTGAGTTTTCTCCTCTAACCTACAACTCTAAATCCTTTATACAATAGCACCTTCAAGATTTCGTGAATTGCAAAGAAGAGTAGAAATACCGTGTAATAAGCAATCTGAAAATATAAATTCACTATTTTTTTATGAACAAAACAGAGGCACAAATATAGAAATACCAGATGCACATTGCTCAGCTCATAAAGAAATAGCAATAGTTTAGTCTCTCTCACAAAGATGATTCTAGGAGCACAGTACTATAACTTGTCAAAATTCTTTATGATAATTACTAAACAATGTTCCAGTCGTTCTATTGAGAAAAGGATGAAAATACAATAGTGTGAGCTTTTGTAAGCCTTTGTTCATAAAATTCAGGACCTTTATTTCATACAACGAGTAAGATTAAATAGCGGAAAACAATTGAATGTATTGTGCAGAGCGTTGAGGGCATTTAAACAGATCCTTCAAAACATTTAAAGAAAATAGTTTTTGGTAGCAATGTTATGAATGTGATTTTTTGTCTTCATCAGCTTTGTTTGTTCCATCAGATTCTTTGGATGTTTGTCTGTTTGTTTAAACTGAACTATCGCTTATCAGCACAGCTGTCCTCCTATGTCATGAACCTGAACAAGAAAAAAAAGAATCGATAAGCTGGAAATAAATGAAATTGATAAGCGAGTTTTATTTGAAACAAATCACTTTTGCAGGAAATCAGGAAAAATGTAGAGTTGCAATAAATTCTAAATACAACCATCATGGAGAGGAATGCGGAGTGATGCTTGTGATAAGACAAGTCGTACTTTACTATTTTAACGTAAATCACAATCGCTTTTAGGCCGGGGGTAGAACTCAGAATAATCGTAGTCGTTTTAAAGCCCGGAGTATTCTTAAACAAAAACAAAAAATGGGCTTTCTTAAAACATATCGCAATCAACATTCAGAAAGGTGGATGTGATGTTATAAACCATGTCTTTTTAAAACTTGCGATTGCGAAGTGTGGGATGACATCATGGTGACATGGCGGATGACGTGGAGGATCCATGTGGCAGATGACATGGAAGACTGATGTGTTATCACAGATCGCAAAACAGGTGGGAGGCTTAGTGTTTTTTTCGGAGGGGTTTTAAGTGGTAAGTGGTTTGTGAAGGGGGGAGTCCGAAAGAATGGAGGAGTGACACGTAGAGATACGACTTAGACGGGAAAACCACTCTTTGGACCCCCCCCCCATGAGAAACTTAAAATTGAGCACTGGGAGGTCTGAAACCATTATCGGGAAAGGGAAGAGTGTTTGGCCTTTGGATTTTTGCGATAGCCTATGGACACGGGATTTTATGGATTGGCATGTATAATCCCATCAATTTCGTGCTTAATCACAATCGTAGATCGACATAGGTAATGGGGTATGACCCTTTGGTAGTTGCAATAGTCGCGGACGTGGGGAATTTTATGAATTGCAATGTATAATTCCGTCAGGTCCGAGCCTTATCACATATCGCAAGTGGGAAATGGAGCAGAGTATGGACTTTGGAACTTTTACGATAGCTTGCGAACGAGGGATTTTATGGATTTGCATGTATTTTCCCGCCAAGTCCAATCTAATTGCATTTCGCAATTCGGTGTTAAGGGGGGAGTCTTTGCCTTTGGATTTTTTATTATGGGACGTGTGATGCCAGGTATGGCAGAGAGTCGGAGTTTGTAAAGAGTTAGCTTTTGTTTATAAATATTTTAACCTTTGAGGATTAAAAACTCCGATTTATTTTGTTTTTTGATTAAATAACCCATATTATTCATTACTTAAAGGTTTTTTAAAGCCTAAGTATAAATCTTGGTTCCTGGGGCTACTTAATTTGGTTTTCTGGGATAATCAAAGTTTAATACTTGGGTTTTAATTGAAAAACCTAAGTATTAAATTTTGGTTATAGTTCCTTTTTTTTTTAACTAAAGAGTCCTTATCTTAATATAATAAATTTCATAGGAAATTTATAATACATTAAAATGGGGGTTGTTTAATAGTACAACAATTGGTGATTCACTAGAAGAACTAGTTATCTCTGATAAATGAAATTTTCCAAAAATTTAGTAAAAATAATCTAAGTGGAAACTACTTTTCAAAACATTTAGATAAATAAAATTACTCTAACTATAAAACTCATTAAATTGCAATTTCTTTTTAAAATTTTTTGTGAATGAAAAACTCTTGTTTACTTGTATCAGTCATTAATCAGTTTATAAAATAAAGTAGGGGGCCTTTTACGACTTAGTTTGTAGTGTACTCGTTTTTCACAGGTAGAGCCACTACTGATAGTAGGTGTTCATAGTCTCAACGGGGTTACCTTTTAACAAACAACAATCTAGTGTCCCATCCATTTAATAGTGCAATAATTAGAGGTAAATTTTATTTTTCTTTTCTTTTCTTTTTTGATGTTAAAAATCCATCGTCCTGGTTTAGTGGCCAGATAACGACAACGCCATTCACCAGTAATAATTAAAACTGAACAAATTGGCTCGGGATGAGACCCCTTGTCTTATAATTAAAAACCATAAGCCATTACCCTGATTTGTTGTTCAGTGTGGTAATGTCAGTTTAATTGGCTCCCTATGAACATGGTAAGTAGGCTCATGATGAGACCTCTTATCTTTCTAGATTTATTATATTTTAGAATTACACTCTAAAAAATTCCCTTTTTAATGGATGGGGAGGACTATTGACTCCTTAAGAGTTTTGGATGACAAATCTGAGTTGAAAGTTTTTAGTCGTAAGATGGTCTTTACTTTTTAAGGATAACCTTTTTTACTGAAACTAGAGGAAAAGGATATAATTTTTGAGGCTTTTTAAAAGATTTTACAACTTAATGGAAAATATTTACAGGGTTATATAAATTTTATCTAATTTTCAATTTTGGTAACCACTTCTTAAAAATTCCTACCTTCAAAATGAAAAAATAAAAATAACTTAGAGAGATGTTTGAAAAGTCAATAAAGTACTATTTAACATTTTATTAACAAAATCTTTAAAAGGAAAATTAATTGCAACGAGATGTACAA
This sequence comes from Pinus taeda, assembly GCA_000404065.3. NCBI lineage: Eukaryota > Viridiplantae > Streptophyta > Pinopsida > Pinales > Pinaceae > Pinus > Pinus taeda. The sequence continues at coordinate 18,383 of APFE030769835.1, read as the reverse complement.
TGGAAGTGATTTTACAAATTTTCTATTATTATTATTATTATTTTGTATAATAATTCCTAAGAAAATAATTTCTTTAAGACGAGCCCATTTACAGGGAGAGAATCTCTCTTTCCTGATAAATCTTGAAGTATAAATGTAGATAGGCTTATCTGTTCAACAATCTGAAATGGAACAAGCCATAATTTTTGAAATTTGGTATGTTTCCATTTTTCTTTGTGTGCTTTTTCCCACTTGAGAACTAGATCTCCAACTTGGAAGGATCTTTGTGTGACTGAGCTTGCATCAAAAGAAGCTTTCACCATCTATTGATGTTTGGTGTGTGTGAGTTTGGTATTTTCTCTTTCTTCCTCTAGTTTTAGGATTTATGAATCTCTTAATTGCAAGGAAGAGGAAGGTGTTTCTTCAATAAATTGAACTAGGGCTAATGAAGGAAGAGCTAAATGTGATGGAATGATGGCTTCCTTCCCATAGACTAGGTTAAATGGAGAAGTGCCTATAGAGTCCTTCTGAGTTATCCTATCATCCCATAGAGCAAATATTAAAGCTTTGTGCCAATTTATTTGATTTTGATCTACAGTTCTTTTGATTATTCTAAGGAGATTTTTATTAGTGGATTCTGCCAAACCGTTTCCCTATGGTAGTAATTAGCGGAATATTTGAGTTTAAAACCTCTCCTAATTGCAAATTCAATCATACTAATACCCAAAAAATAAGATGCATTACCAAATATAAGTGCAGAAGGCAACCCAAATCTTGTAATGATAAATTGATAAATAAATTCAATGACATATTCAAAATTGACTACATTTAGTGGAATTGCTTCAACACACTTAGTGAAGTAACCTATAGCAGTTATAATATATCTATGTTGTTTAGAAGAATGAAGAGTGATATCACCTATGATATTCAGTCCCCATTGTTCAAAAGGTTGTTCAATGTTGACTGGCTCCAGAGGCAAGGATGGTTTCCGTTGTCTTCTAGAAGCAGTTAGGCATGTTTTGCATTTTCTTACGTAGGCGTGAGTATCTTTGAAGAGAGTAGGCCAGTAGTATCCAGTGTGTAAGATTTTGTGTGCAGTAGTATCTCCTTCAAAGTGTCCACCTGTTGGTCCATCATGAAGTTCCTACAAAACTATTTGTGCTTCAGAATTTTTAAGGCATCTTAACAGTATGGAATCATAGTTTCTTCTAAATGAGACGTTATCTCCAATATCATAATGACTTGATTTTAATCGTAAAGTTATTTTTCTTTTATAATTGAGTTTGGGAGGGGCATATCCATTTTTCAAGTAAAAAATTAAATCAGTGTATTGGGAATCAACACCAATTATACTTACCTTAGAAATGTGTTCGTTGTTACCTATGTCCCCTTCGTCTGGTATGTTGGATTCTCCTATAAGAAGTTTGCATAAACCTTGCCCTCTGACAATTTTGGCTAGTTATTTCAATATCGTACTCCTACAGAGCTATTACCCAATTTTCTCTCTTTTCTCCTAATTCTTTCTACATTAGTAATTGCCTCACTGTTGGGAATGGGACTATTAATTTTGTGTGTGTTTTTAAAACAAATGGCCTAAAATGCTTTACAGATTTATATACAACAAATCCTTGTTTTCTACTTATGTGTAATTCAATTCAGCACCTTGAAAATTTGAACTAAAAAAAGATATGGGTGCTTCCATTTTCTGATTATTAATTTGTGTCAAACAACGACATAAGATGTTGAAAAAGCAAAGGTGTATAAGATGAAATGATCAAAGAAATTCGGAGTATTTAAAGAAGGAGAATTAATAATTGCCTATTTGATTAAACTAAATGCTTTCTTTTCATGCTCGCCCCATTTAAAGATTGTGTTTTTCTTAATCATTTTTTGTAATGGAAAAAATATTTTTTGGGAAATCAGGGACAAACCTTTTGACAAAATTGATTTGTCCAAAAAATGATTGCATGTTTTTTTGTTATATGGTGTAAAAATTTATGAAATTTCTTTTATTCTATCAAGATCAATGTAAATTCAATTTTTGGACACAATGAATCCTAAAAGTTTCCTTTGACTAAGAGCGAGAAAGAATTTTTTGGATTTAGTGAAATACCATGTTTTCTAGAGCGCTCAAAAAATTCTTTTAAGTCCTACTAATGACCATTTTTGTTCTTTGAATAAACAGGTATGTCATCTAGATAAACAACAACCACGATTTTATTTAACAGACCTTTGAAAGCTATATCCATGGCTCATTGGAAAGTGGCCCCTGCATTTATTAAACCAAATGGAATTTTTTGGTAGGCATAAGTTCCCATTTGGTTCTGAAAGTAGTCTTTAGCCTATCATTTGAGTGGACCATGATTTGATTGTATCCTAAGAAACCATCAAGGAAAGACATAAGTTCGGAACCAACAACTAATCGTAAAAATTGTTCCATAGTGGGTAGCGAAAATTATCCTTTTGACTGGCTTTATTAAGATTCCTAGAATCTATACAAATATGGATATCACCGTATTTCTTCCTAACAGGTACCAAGTTGGAAACCAATCGTGAATGCCTAACAAGAAAAATTATTTTAGCCTTAAGGAGTTCATTCAATTCTATTTTAATTTGATTTTCTAAGTTCAGACGAATTTTCCTTAATTTTTGTTGGACAGGTTTATCATTAGATGTCATCGGAATTGTGTGTTGAATGATGGAAGTGTTAAACATTTTGAGGTCTTCGTAACTCCAAGCAAAGGCATCCTTATATTTCTTTAACAAATGGATGAAGGATAATCTTTCTTAAGACGAGAGACCAAGTCCTAAATTGATGCTCTGAGGTTTAAGATCTATCCCAAGATTTATTAATTCAAATATCAAAGTTGAACTCTGTAGTTTTGAATTAGTAACTCTTTTAATTTTGTATTTTAAATCATAGAGATCCTCAAGTCTAACTACAGATTTGGGTATAGGATTATCCTCGATTTTCTATTTTAATTGATTGTCGTGTTCATCCTCATCAATTATTTGGTCATCGTATGATTTTTCAGAAGTTAAGAAGCTTAAAATGTCTTCATCATCGTTGAATACCTACCAGTTGGTGATATTATCGGGAATGGATGGTCTAAAGATTAATTCTACAAAAAATATATCAGGAATGTAACCTTAAGATGGGATCAGTTTTGATGCAATTTTAGCAAGAAGGTCAACACTGGTATTCTGAATTCTAGGAATAACATAAATGTTAACATTAAAAAATGTGAAGTGAGAGATTGAACCAAAGCCTAATAATGCTTCAAATGTGTAGAGATAAATGCATCATGTTTCTTACTTGTTTAATTACAATTTTTGAATATCCTTAAACTTGAAGTTATTTAACGTCAAGGTTAATTGCTTTATACATAACTTGGACCAATGCTTCATATTCTACAATATTATTTGTGCATTCGAATTCCAATTTTTAAGTCAGCATTGTCTTTACACCTTCAATATTATCAAAATACAATGTCCAGAATAAAGAACTAATTAATGGTTTTTCTAACATATTTACACATCTGGAAAATTTTGGCTACGAAAATTTTTCAATTTGAGAAGTTATAGAATTACTCAAAAATGGTGACATTTGTGCTTTAAAATTCTCAAAACATGATTCAGTAGAGTAGTTTCCAAGAATGTTGTTATTAAATTCTACTGCCTCATTTTCACCTTAATCCATTATTGAATGTTTCATGTGTTTTTCTCGGTTGATTCTTATTTGATTCGGATTTCCATTAAATGGGAGCCATAACTGAGACCAGTCAGTGGAAAAATAATTGTGTAATTTTCTGACCAATCTCTACTAAGAATTAAACTGTAGAAACCTGGGATATCAACAAGAAGTATATCAATTATTTGACAAACTTCAAGATTCAAAGATAATCTAATAAGAACTGAATTCATTTCTCCTATGAATTTGAATTTTGTGTTGTCGAGTTGCACAATGTGAACTACCATATTCTAGGGTGACATATTGTTTAATTTTAGACAAACTGAATATGGCATGATATTCAAAGAAGCCCCTGAATCTACTAAGAAATTATGTACATTTTTATTAAATATTTCAAAAGTCAAAAGAAAATGAGGGGTATGTGAGTTAGACTTGTCATCTATCATAATAGCATCATAGGAATCGAATTATGAATGACCATGAGGTTTACCCATTCTGTTAGAATTTTTGGATACCATAGTAGCACAAAGAGGAGAAGCGCGTATTGCGTTCAATTCTTTCAGTAGAAATTTTTGTTGTTGTTTGAGTTTAGTGATTTTATGAAGGGAAATGTTTACTTTTATTTTCTTCATATCCTCAACTATATTTTAATCAAGAGTATCTGAAACTACTAAGGTTTTGGGTGAAGATGGAGAATTGGATGAAGATGAAATTACTCGGGGGGAAGTGGAAGTGCATTTTTTAACAACAGCCTTAACTTTAGCAATGGAAGTTGAAGGTTTCTATTATTTTTTGATTTTATAGGATTAACTGGACCTTTACTTCTTGTGCTAATAGGTAATGCTTCATATTCATTTTCACTATAAAAACTACGAAGAATAAAATCCAACACTCCATTTAACTCAGTTATTTTTTCATCTTGGGATTCATCAGCAAAAAATGTTTCTTCTTCCTCATCTTCATCATTAGTTTCTGCATTAGAGATCGTGTTTAGAGGTTGTGGATTAGGTGGTTGATTTCTTTTGAATGTTCTAAAAGGTTTTTTGGAAGAAGATTCAACTACTTGTTTTTTTGTCTCTACCATCTCGTTAGATAAAGTTTTAAGGATTTGTTGTAAGCCTTCAAGATCAAAGGGATCTTTAGGTGCTTTCTTTTTAGCTTCATCCTTAAATGTAACTCTTTTTAATTTTTTTTCTTCCTGGTCTTTTTTCTTTTCTAAAGCATTTATACCCTTCTCTACAGACATAACTCCTTTCATGTTTTCTACCAAGGTATTTTTATTAGCTCTATCTACAAAAATTGCTATGTTAGAAGGAAAAGACAAAATATACCATTTAATTTGTACATCAACGCCAAGTCTAGAAGTAACTGGAATTTTATTTAACAATTTGTTAAATCTAGAATTGAAATCTTTTATCTTTTCCCCTAAAATCATTTTTAAATTGGAAAGGTCATTGATAAGAGATGCAGTTGAGTGATCATCACCAACTTTAGTAAAAAATAGTTCAAAAATATCCCAACTAGTAATAGAATTGGTTGGTAATGAAAAGTACCAAGACCATGTTGATCTTGTAAGAGTGTATGGGAATAATCTAACAACAACGTCTTCTTCATCTACCACATTAAGATTGATGTCTAACATATAATTATGAAGGTGCTCTTCACTAGGTAACCCATCATTAGGATTGAAATTGGGAATCCATCTTTCAGGATGTTTTGGTAGAGGATGAAGTCGTGTTGGCGTTTGAACAACTCTCGGATTGGACCATGGTCTAGCTTCCATTGTAACAGTTGGGAAGGTGGATGTGGTGAAAGAAGAACTGGTATATGTGATAGTATTGTTTGAGGAAACACTAGTTATTTGTGTAGAGGAAATGGAAATAGATGAAGTGATCGGGAGAGAGAAAGGAAATGAAAAAGGAAGAAATGGAGATGTTGGTGAATGAGAGAATGAGGCAATCTCACTAGTAGATGTTTGGGAATCTGATGTAGAAGTTTTTGTTCGGTGGGATTGAAGTGGAATTCAAATGGCGAGATGCCAAGTTTTGCACTTCGGGACTGAGTTAAAACACTAGTTCCTTGAAAAATAGAAGTTATACTTCCTTCAAAACGTTTCGATGATTCATCTTTTTTGCTAAAATGGAGATGTCTTCCAATTTCTTTATGAAATTTGTAATTTCTAGTGATTCTGGAGTATAATCCGCAGGGATTACCTCATGAAGTATTCTAGGAGACTTGGGAGGTGATTTTACAACTCTTGATCTGAAAGTAGGAGATTCTTGGAGGAGATCTAGAAGTTGTAGGAGGTTTGGAGGGGGAATGACTCTTGGAATGGATTTTTGTTTCTAGATTTGACTTACCTGCCAAGTCTGCATTCCCTCCTTCTAGCACCAAAATTGTTGAGGCCTCGAAAATCGTTACCACAACATTGGGGATAACCACCCAGTCTGTACCTTAAAACAACTCCTTTTTCGTTTGGGATAGTGGCTCCAACTGGTTCAATTAGGTCCAGTTACCTTCTCCCAGTCGCTATTAGCTTTAAATATATCTCTATTTTCTAAGAGTTAGGGCCATCATATCAATTCTTTGAGCTGATCAGGTAAGAAGAATTATCCTTAAGTTGGTTTTTTGGAACAACCAAAGCAGTCTAAAGTTTTGCCTCAAAATAGGACTTCTAGAAATGTAGAATTAATCTAAATGCAAACTAATTCTAAAATGCAAGAAAAAGGAACTAAACACTAATCGTATCTCAACTAGGCAGATATATATCTAACCCAACCGAGAGAAATATATTTAAATGATTTGGGATTTAAATATGTTTGGCTTATAATGAATATCAAGCTAACGAAATAGTTCAATTAACTGACATTATCAATACCAAAACATATTCTATTCAGAGGCCTCTTAATTGAAATAATTAACCAATAACATTTAGGAAGTAGTTCACGAAATGATATTGATTGTTAAATCAATAATTCGAATAATTAAACAAGAATATGAGGAAATAGTTCATAACATATCATTATTTGTTAAATCGATTTTAAAAGACATATCTCTGAGTAAATAGTTACTCATAAATCAGAATTAAACCCATAAGAGCAGAGATAAATAATAACATATGATTGAGACAAATTACTCATACTTAAGTAAACCCCCATACATAAATTCAAAAAGGCTCAAGGGATCTCTACTTGAATGGTTCACGAGGCACAATACTTGCTAAGGTTTTGCAAATGGGGTAGCAAGCTAAGTGGGCTTGATTGTGGAAAAACTCCACAGTTAAGCGCGCTTGAGCCAGAGGAGTTCTGGGATGGGTGACCTCCTGGGAAGTCCTGGTTACCGGGTGCAATCCCCGGAAGTGATGATTGATGCTATGTGATTCGTTCTCCACATTTCACTAGTTTCAATCCCACTTCTTCACCCCTGTGAGCATCACCCGATGCAATGAGTGCTAAGTGAACTATTCAAAAATCATGAGAAATTAGTCAGTTACGACTACCTCTCATGGAAATGGTCATACGTGAATGACTTACTTAACGCAGTTGAATCCCAAAATGATATCTAATATAATGCACTGCGTAAACCCCTATACTCAAATTACTCATACCGACAATAATGCACAAATATGAATAAAATGACACATTCATTCCATTATAAAATAAAACTAGTATTTAAAACAATAGTATTAAAAATATCAATTTATTAAATGCATTTATTTGGCTCTGGCCTCCAATAGTCTTTTACAAGGATTGAACTTTTGCTTTTAAAACTAGAGTTGTAATAGTATGAACTCTGCCCATCAAAACATAATTCAGAGTGCAAAAGAAAAATCCTCAATAATCCTTCAAATCTAAGTTTTCTCCTCTAACCTACAACTCTAAAGCCTTTATACAATAGTGCCTTCAAGAATTCATGAATTGCAGAGAAGAGTAGAAATACCATGTAATAAGCAATCTGAAAAGATAACTTCACTATTTATTTATGAACAAAATAGAGGCACAAAGATAGAAATACCAGATGCATTTTGCTCAACCCATAAAAGAAATAACATCAATTTAGTCTTTCTCACAAAGATGATTCCAGGAGTATATTAGTGCAACTTTGCAAAATTATTTATGAAAATTTCTAAATAATGTTCCAGTCTTTCTATTGAGAAAAGGATGAAATTACAATAGTGTGAGATTTCGTAAGCCTTTTTTCATAAAATTTGGGACCTTTATTTCATACAATGAGTAAACTTAAATAGTAGAAAACAATTGAATGTATTTTGCAGAGCATTGAGGGCATTTAAACAGATCCCTTCAATATGCTTAAATAAAACAGTTTTTGGTAGAAATGTTTTGAATGTGATTTGTTGTCTTCATCAGCTTTGTTTGTTCCATCAAATTCTCTAGAGGTTTGTCTATCTGTTTGAACTAAACTACCACTTATCAGCACAAATTTCCTCCTACGTCATGAACTTGAACAAGAAAAACAAGAATCGATAAGCTGGAAATAAATGAATATGATATGTGAGTTTTATTTGAAACAAATGACTTTTGCAAGAAATCAAGAAAAACGTAGAGTTGCAATAAATTCCGAATACAACCATCATGGAGAGGAATGCAAAGTGATGCTTGTGATAAAAAAAGTTGGACTTTACTATTTTAACGTAGATCACAATCGCTTTTAGGTTGGGGGTAGAAATCAGAATAATCACAATCGTTTTAAAGCCTGAAGTATTCTTAAACAAACTCAAGAAGGGGCTTTCTTAAAACATATCATAATCAACGTTTGGAAAGGTGGATGTGATGTTATAAATTGTGTCTTTTTAAAACTTTTGATTGTGAAGTGAGGGATGACATCATGGTGATGTGGCAGATGACATTGAGGATCCATGTGGCAAATGACGTGGTGGAATGATGTGTTATCGCAGATCGTAAAACAGGCGGGAGGCTTAGTGGTTTTTTCGAAGGGGTTCGAAGTGGTAAGTGGTTTGTAAAGGGGAAGTCCGAAAGAACGGAAGAGTGACACGTAGAGATAGGGCTTAGACGGGAAAACTACTTTTCAGACCCCCCCCATGAGAAACTTAAAATTAAGCGTAGGGGGGTCTGAAACCATTATATGTCGTTGATCTGAGTGGATAGATCTGGGCCATTCATTTTAGCAGATAAGTCTAGCTTTGGTTATATCGCAATCGGTGTTTGAAGTGGAGGTACACATGACATATGTTTTAAGTCCCTAAATACTTGCGATTTGCGATCTACGATATGATGTCACAGGTGACATGGATCTGATGTCACTGCTGATGTGGCGAATGACATGGCATAATGGGTCTTATCGCAAAATCGCAATCAACATAACGCAAGAGGCAGGTAGAAATGACCCTTTGGTATTTGCGATAGCCGTGGACACAGGGAATTTATGAATTGGAGTGAATAATCTCTGCGGGTCTGTCTATATCACATATCACAATTGGGAAAGGGAAGAGTGATTTGCCTTTGGATTTTTGTGATATCCTATGGATGCAGGATTTTATGGATTGGCATGTATAATCCCGTCGGGTCCGGGCTTAATCACAATCGCAAATCGGCATAGGCAATGGGGTATGACCCTTTGGCAATTGTGATAACCACGGATGCAGGGAATTTTATAAATTGCAATGTATAATCCCATCGTGTTCGGGCCTTATCACATATCTCAATCAGGAAAGGAAGCAAAGTATGGACTTTGGAACTTTTGCGATAGCTTGCGGACACAAGATTTTATGGATTTGCATGTATTTTCCCGTTGGGTCAGGTCTAATTGCATTTCTCAATTCCGTGTTAGCGGGGAGTCTTTGCCTTTGGATTTTTCATTATGGGATGTGCGATGCAGGGTATGGTGGAGAGTAAGAGTTTGTAAAGAGTTAACTTTTATTTATAAAGATTTTAACCTTTGGGGATTAAAAAACTTTGATTTATTTTGTTTTTTAATTAAATAACCCATATTATTTATTACTTAAGGTTTTTTTAAGCCTAAGTATAAGTCTTGGTTCCAGGGTTATTTAATTTTACTTTTTGGGATAATCAAGGTTTAATACTTGAGTTTTAATTAAAAATCCTAAGTATTAAACTTTGGTTATAGTTCCTTATTAACAATTTTTTTATGTTGTTTTCTAAAACTAAAGGGTCCCTATCCTAATATAATAAATTTCATAGGAAATTTATAATACATTAAAATGGGGGTTGTTGAACAGTACAACATTATGAAACCATTTAGAAACTACTCAAACACAAACCCTAGTAGTTGGTTAGTCATTGTTTCATGCAAATAAATGAGACATTAGCTCTAGTTTCCAGTGTGATGTAACAAAACCTTTTTTTGTTTTTATTTGAGATCAATCCATTACATTTCGATTTTAGATTTCACCATTGTTTTAGAGGCCTACCTATGAAACCATTTAGCAACTACTCAATACATTGTTGTCACCTTTCCAGATTTGAAGGTATGTGCTTGTAAAAATCTAGCAATAAATCCTTAAGGGTTAAGGGTTACATTTTCATTGTATTCATCCACAAATTTCATATTATGGAAAGGTTTATGACTACTTTTTAAAAGAGGAAACATGCTCACGATCAATAGTATATTCAATGCACATTACAATGAGGCATTTTATAACTACTTCTAAATTCACTATGTAGCATGGATTAGCTGCTAAGCAGCTTAACATCAACCATCACATCATATGTTTTCTTTGAAAAGACAGGAAAATCCACTTGAAAATCTGCTCATTGATCTTGGTATAAGCAAGAATAACTTTTTCTTCCATTGTTATTTCATGGCTTTTCATTGATTTTTAATATATACATATTATATATTATTTTCACATATAAGTCTTGCATAATAAACAAAAGTCTCATAATGGTTATTTGCAAAAAAACACAAGCAGTGACATTACCACCACATGGATCTTGTTAACAATAATAAGAGCCACATGGTGGAAATGTCACTTCTCCTGTCTTTTTTGCATATTGCCACCACATGACTTTTTTTTATTGTGTAACAATGACATGGGTTTATGTGTGAACATAATATTTTTAAGAAAAACAAAAAAAAAAGTATTTAAAAGAATGAATGTTGTTTTTAATTTTTCAATATAAAATTGATATATGAGGATGGGCCTCGTTAGCAAGGTGACCCAGGAGCAAACCTCACGGAGGTTGTTGCATCTATGCTAGGGGGAGGAGACACGCTAAAATCCAGTCAACTTAGCACAGGTGTGACCCAGGCCGAGTGTGATCCTTGGGTGTTTTGGCGGCTTAGATGCCCCTGGGCCGTGCTTTCTCAAGCCACGGTTCAAGCCTGGATAAATACAAACAATTTAACAAAAAAAGAAGTGAATATAACTTTATATTAATTTGTATTTATTATAAATATTTAAAGATTAAATTTTTTAAAGAGAGATTTATATCTCACTAGATTTTTTTGTTATAGGTTAAAATGGATATATATTACTGATAATAATAATAATCTCAATTTAAGAAAAGAAAAAATTATTTATGAGACTCATTTGTAGGATAAGGTACTCACCTTTAAATCTAGACCTATTATAAGGAAGCACATGTTCAAACATTTTAATGGTGTGCTATATCTAGGAGGAATAGGGTTGAAGAATTTTTATTTTTTAATAAAAAAATTATATAGATAGGTGAGGTTATATAGAAAGATATATTTTTACGTATTTACACATAAAAGTATCACATTAAATTTTAATTATAGTTGTTAATCAGTTTTTTTTTGTTATTTTACTTTAATTATTTCAACAATCATAATCATCATTATAAGAAAAGTAATATTAAAACAAATAAGATAGAGATTGCAAATTATTGTAAATGAAATGTTATTCGTGAAGAGTTTAGAAGTTCAAATTTCCCAAATCATGTGTGGTAGTAGTTGAAATTGGCCTCATATTACGAGAGTAAGAGAGTAGTCACATGTGTTTGTTGAAGGAGCATATATGGACACCTAGAAATCATAGTGATAGGGGTTGAAATCCGCCTTGTCATGTACAAGAACAAACTAATTGCCTAATTAAAATTTTCAATTAGAAGAAAAAGAAAAAAATTATAATTCATAATTTTATTTACAATTAATGTAAATATTTTGTTGGATATTATAAATTTTATAAATAGAAAATTTATGGATGTTACCCATTAAAAAAAAAAAAAAACTCATCAATGTTCTGTCCCAAAAAAACAAAAAAAAAACAAAACAAAACACTTAACTTAACACATATTTAAATTAAATTAATATTGAAATGCCTGTTATTACTTTTTTGAATTTAAAAAAAATAAAAAAAATAATAATAAAATAATAATTAAAATAAATATTGTTATTAACTTTTAAAATTTTTAAAAAGAAAAGAAAAGATTTCTCTCTTTGGACCTATGTATCCGCAAACACTTATATGACTAATATTGTCTCGTTGTGAGATGGCTACACCATTGGGCACATTCATAGTTCCTTGGAGAAAAATTAAAACTCACTCACAAAGGCATTGTCATCGCCTCTCGGTTTCCAGTTCGAATCTTATTCAAACTCAGATTTGTGACATTGTCGAATACATAAAATGTTAAATATAATAAAGTGCTCTAACCAATGCAATCCTACAACCTAACCTTTAGTATGGTCTCCAAAACTATATGTAAATGAGCTCATGACTGTGAAAAATAAGATTAAAATTTTAGAGGCAAAGATACAACAAGAAGACAACCAGATAAAAAAAATCACAAAAGCTAGGGGGAGGATTGAAGAGAGAACAAGTTTTTAAAAGAACAGTTAAGAAGACTATAAAACAAAATGGAGAAGGGGCAGAAAGACCTAATCAACTTAAATTAAGAAATCGAACAAATAAAAGCAACATAAAAAAATCGATTAGAGCCAACGGGAGCGGCTAGCACAATTCAGATGGAAAATTTCTAGTCAGTAATGGTAGACATGGAAATAAGAGAAAACAAGCTAATGGAGAAAATAAAAGAGGCTAAATCCTGGGCCCAAGTGGTAAAAGAACTAAAAAGTGAATAAAAGTAAATTATAGAAAAACAAATCAAGAGACAAATGAGAGAGGAAAGGGATAGAGAAGAAAAAATGACAAATATCATCATCAAAGGTTTGAAAGACTTTGGGGAAAAAGAGAGAACATATATTCTAGCAAGGGATTTTCTCAAGGAGGAGTTGCATTGGACAGGTGGGATTTGTTATGCTTCTTAACCTGCAAAAGATACCCAAATACAGAATATGCGAAGAAAAGAGACCGAGAACACAGAATGGAAATGACTTTATTATTCAGAGAGAAATGTTCACTTGCCTCTTCGAGGGGGAAACCTCCAATAGAGCAGAGCTCGATTACAAAAATAAGACACGATGCTCCTCGCACGGAGTTACTATCCTTTATATATGACTCCTACAAGTAATACCATGGGTCAATACCGCTTATTACTAATACCGTCGGCCCATTTGCAACTAACTGTGGTTCCTTTATTAATTGCGGGTTAACCACTTACAATTATTAATATCGGCTTTATTGACTCTTAACTATGATGTGGTCCCATTACATAGATAAGGGGGTTAGGGTGGGACCCTAACATGCCCTCCCCCTTAAGACTAGCCTTGTCCTCAAGGCTGAAGATGCGGAAACTGCTGCAGAATAGTGGCTGGCTCCCAAGTTACATCTTCCGGAGAGGGGTCTTTCCATTTGACTAGGACTTCCTTAATCATGCGGCCACGCAGTTGCTTGACTTGTGTGTCGAGGACCTGTTTTGGTTGAAGCCAGATGGACCCTTCTTCGTCCAATTCCGGTAGACTAGTCTGAATTCTGGAATTGTTCCCAATCACTTTCTTGAGGCATGAGACATGAAAAACTGGATGGATTTTTGTAGTAGGTGGCAAAGCCAACTTGTAGGCCACTTCTCCAATGCGCTGAAGTACTTGATATGGTCCGTAGAATTTGGGAGAGGGTTTCTGACACCCCTTGTCTTTGAGTGATGTTTGCTTATATGGTTGGAGCCGTAAAAAGACCTGATCCCCTTCTTGAAATTGGCGCTCTGAGCGATGCTGGTCTACCTGTTGTTTCATGTGGTTCTGAGCTTAATGAAGATTCTCTCGAAGATGGGTGAGCATGGTTGCGTGGTGTTGTAGGAGTTGATGCACTGCTTGGACTTTCGAGCATCCCTTGAGATACAAAGTAGGTGAAGGCGGGAGTTGACCATATACTGCTTCATAGGGAGTCATTTTAGTGGTGGCATGATAGTTGGTGTTATACCACCATTCAGCCATAGGTAGCCACTGTACCCAAAGGTGTTGTTTTTCTGAAGTGAAACACCGAAGGTAGGTTTTTAGACATTTGTTGACGGCTTTGGTTTGACCATCTGTTTGCGGATGATAGGAAGTACTGAGTTTTAGTTGAGTGCCTTGTATTCTGAAGAGTTCCTGCCAAAAATTGCTGGTGAAGATCGGGTTGCGGTCGAACACAATAGAAGTGGGCATGCCATGCAATTTGAAGATTTGATCCATTAAAGATTGAACAACCAAAGTTGGTGTAAACGGGCGGGGAAGAGCGAAGAAATGAGCATACTTCGACAATCGGTCCACAACCACCATGATGACTGACTTGTTCCTTGACATTGGAAGACCTGTAATGAAATCCATAGAAACCTCCATCCAAATTGATGCCAGAATGGGCAATGGTTCTAATGTGCCTGGTGTGTTGACGGTTTCCCCTTTGTGGCGTTGACAGACATCGCATTCGGCTACGAAGGTAAGGATGTCCTTTTTCATGCCTGTCCAAAAAAATGATCTTCTGGTGCGAGCATACGTCTTCTGAAAGCCCGAATGTCCTGCAATGGGAGATGAGTGCAATTCTGCAAAAATGCGACTTTTGAAGGTGGATGTTGGTGATATTACGACTCTGTCCTTGTAGCGAAGAATATCATCCTGCCACGAGTAGCCCTTGGTGGAATTTGGATCTGCCTGCAATTGAGAAATGAATTGGGAGAGCCCTGGGTGTGAAAACCATTCTCTGCGAGCTTCTTCAATCCATTCTGGAATGGGGAGGGAAATAGCTAGCAGGGTACTTTCCTCCTCAAATGGGCGAGATAATGCATCTGCTACACTATTGTCTTTCCCTTTCTTGTAAATGTCTCATAATCATATCCCAGCATTTTGGCTAGCCATTTATTTTGTTGTGGGGAGGATAGGTTGCTCCAAAAAATATTTAAGATTGTGATGATCTGTGCGGATTTGGAAATGTCACCCCAATAAATAAGGTCGCCAGGGGTCGACTGCATGTAAGATGGCCATCATTTCCTTCTCGTAGGTAGATTGGACCTGATTCTTCCCACTAAGTTGTTGGCTTGTGAAGGCCAACAGTCGCCCTTCCTGCATTAAAACCGCCCCAATACCTGTACCCAAAGCATCACATTCAATGACGAAGGATTTGGTGAAGTCAGGTAGTGCTAAAACTGGAGTGGTACTCATGGCATTTTTTAGAGCTGTAAAGGCCTGTTGGGCTTCCTCATTCCAGAAGAATGAATTTTTCTTTAGGAGTTGGGTGAGGGGTTTCGCTATGCGACCCTAGTTGTGGACAAATTTACGATAATAGCCTGTGATACCCAAAAATCCGCGCAAACTCTTCAAGGTCTTAGGTTGAGGCCATTCCTGCATTGCTTGGATCTTTTTGGGGTCCACCTTGACACCCTCATGCCCCACAATGTAGCCCAAATACTCTACCTCTGCCATGCCAAACGAACACTTGGACATCTTGACAAATAATTTATGCTTGCGGAGCAGTTGCAAGAGTAGATCTACATGCTGAAGATGTGTTGCCCAAGTGCAACTATAGATGAGGATGTCATCGAAGAAGACAAGGACAAATTTCCTGAGATATGGTTTGAGAATGTGGTTCATAAGGCTCTTAAAAGTAGAGGGGGCATTACAAAGACCAAATGGCATGACCAGGAATTCATAGTGGCCTTCATGAGTTCTGAAAGCAGTCTTGGGGATGTTGACTTCCTTCATGCGAATCTGGTGGTAGCCTGAGCGAATATCCAGCTTCGTGAAAAATTGAGCCCCATTGAGTTCATCCAGCAAATCATCAATCACCGGGATGGGAAATTTATCTTTGACTGTCAACTTATTGAGGGCCCTGAAGTCAGGAAACATCCGCCACTCCCCATATTTTTTGAGCACCATGACCACTGGGGATGAGTAAGGATTGATGTTGGGACGAATGACCCCTGCTTCCAAAAGTTCCTTGATGATTTTTTCTATTTCGTTCTTTTGGGTGAATGGATATCTATATGGGCGCACATTTGGGGGTTGGGCCCCTGGAACCAAGATGATGCTATGATCATGTTCCCCTCACGAGGGTGGAAGTCCTTGAGGCTTGTCAAAGACCAGCAGATGGTTATTTAAAATCTGTTGCATCTCAGGATGAAGTGGTGGCTGCTTGGTTTCGACTCCCTGGATGGCATTAAATTGAGCTACCACTCCATGATTGACCTTCTTTAACAATTTTTCCATCCTATGTGAGCTTATGATAGAGGGGGCTCCCGCCTGGAGTCCTCAGAGGGTATGTGTGTGGTTGTTCTGCTTAAAACTCATATACAACTCCTGTAAATCCATTGTGATTGGCCCAAGAGTGCGGAGCCAGTCAGCGCCGAGGACAATGTTGCAACCCCCCATGTGTATGGAAAACATGTGGGTTTTCAACTGATAATCCCCCATTTGAAGTTTGACATTTTCGCAACGACCTTCACATTTCATTGTGCCCCCATCTGTAATTTGAACTTGGAAGTTAGAAACTGCTCGTACAAAGCAATGCACTGTTTCTGTGACTTTTTGATGGATGAAATTATGTGTACTTCCACTATCAATCAAGACTACTACTGGGCGATGTTTAATAAACCCTCTGCTTTTGAGCGTTTTAGGGGAAGAAATCCCTGCCAGGGCATGCAGCGAAATAATGGTTCGTCAGAGACATTGTCCTGTTGGTTGTCGTCCTCTAGTGGCTCATGTTCCTCAAGTGTAGGATCTTCCTCTGTTGAGTTGTAGTCAGTGGCATCTATTTGAAAGAATTTGGGCTCCTTACATTTATGACCTGGGGAGTATTTTTCATCACAGTAGTAACATAGTCCTTGCTTCCTTCTTTCGGCCATTTCCGCAGGGGACACCTTTTGGACCTTAAGTGTTTGAGTCTTGTTCTGCGCCTGTGGGAGGCGACCTTTAGCAGGGAAATTTGGGCGACTGTATTGGGCTGCTAATGCACGTTCCACCTTACGAGCTACCTTGCAAGCCTCCATCCACGTGGGAGGGTGGTGAAGTAGCACTTGAGCTCTAATGGCTTCTTTACGACCACTGATAAAACATTCTGTGTAGAACTCATCTGTGAGACCCTTAGTGTGGAAAGCTAAGCGTTAAAAAGCATTAATATATTCCTCTACTGTACCAGTCTGTCTGAGCTTAGTGAGAAGACCCAAATAAGAGTCTTCTTGTTCAAAGCGATATTTAAGAGCTTTGGTAAATTGGGCCCAAGTCCTAAAATATCCATTGGAGCGCTGATGCCATTCCCACCATTTCCACCGTTCATTGTCGAAGTACATCCTCCCCAACACAAGCTTAGTCGCATCATCTAGGATCTGATTCAATTTGAAATACTGGTCCATTTGTTCTAGCCATGCTGCTGGGTGAGAACCATCAAATTTATGCATATCCAACTTAGGAAGTCGCTGATTAGGTGGTGGATGGGTGTGCCAGACGTGAGGAGAGTGGCTAGATTCACCGTAAATTCCGTCATAGCCATTATACCCCTCCTCGTGGGCTTGCTCCTTGTCGTTTGACCTCAAATCCTCCTTGCCTTCTCCTTGCAATTTCTGTAGCTGGAGACTCATTCCTTGAAGTAGTTGGGTCATGTTATCCAGATCTATTTTGTCCATATGAGTGTGGATTTTGTTCACCGTTTCCTCTAGTTTGTCCATCCTTTCATTGGCCATCACTTGAGCTCTAGTTGCTACCATACACCGTTGTGATGAAAAAAAATTGGGACTGCCAAAAAATTTTTTTGCCCAATTAATTGAATGGTACCACCATGCTCAACTCGTCGTCCTGATTTTAATGGGCTATATCACCAATAAGTGTCGGAGTTTTACTCCTTCTTAACCAATACTGCGGTCGCCAAATCCTCAAAATGTCAATGCGGCCAAAAGTCCTGGGACAATTATACCCTGGTATAGGAACCCTGCACAAAGCTTCTGGTCTGCTGGATCTGAGAGAACTGGTTGGTTGGGACCGATGTCTGCTGCTGCTACACTCCTTTGCTCAAGCGGATCTGGAAGAGATGATGAGTAAAAAAAGGAACTAGGGTCTTGGGGAGTGTCAGGTGCTACAGATCGCAATATACATGAGGGTCTGGTAGTAGTACTCAGCCCAATGTTTCAGGGCACTAACTAAGGAGGGTCGACCGTACCATTAGCCGTACCACCCGACTACCCTATCGTACGGGCAAGTAATCTCTCCGAGTACTGTTCTCGGTGTACTGTAGCCGCAAGACGGTCGCTGGTTTATCTATGGTGAGGTTTTAGGGAGCCTATGGGGCTTCCGATATACCCAGAGGGTACGTGGAAGACAGTCCGTGCACGGTTTTGTCTAATGCGCTACTACTCGAAGGGGTACCCACAGGGGCTACAAGGGAGTCCAA
>APFE030769834.1:48248-115001 GCA_000404065.3 Pinus taeda | reverse complement strand
GCCCAAAGATTGGTTAGTGGTTACCCCGGCCGTATTCTCTTGGGAGTCAAAGAGAACAACCTGGGTGTTAACAGGTAGATATAGTGTTGTTTATGGCTACCATTTTAGAGAGCTTGAAGAATTAAGATTTGGGGTAGAAACACCAGTTCACCAAAGACTCATCATACACTATTTTCTGATGCAATCACTCTTGGACTCCAGCAGCAAAGAAAAGACGGGAAATTATCAACAATTAGTTCACCATGGGTTGACCAGAATCCTCATTGAGGATGCCCTCCAGAATCAGTCTTCCGAGACTTACCAACAAGGAATAACATCAAAACCCTCATCTATGATGTTAGTCCTTCTGTCAGTAAGGAGGAGGAAAAATAAGAAGAAGAGGATACAGAGCTAGATGGGGATGTGATGGATGAAGAAGGAACTAATACAGAGGATGATGCTGAAACAGAGAGGAAGAGTGCATTGAAACAGAAGGGGAAGAACAAAAGGAGGATTCACCTAGGGTGTCTCCAAAGGCCCTTGAGTAGAAGGTAGCAACTACCATCACTGCTCTCAGCACACGAGTCAAGCAGAAAAATGGAAAGAAGGAGGCAAACCCCTGTACATTTAAGAACAAGAAAGAGTAGCAAGAAACAAAAGAGCTAAGTGGCTTCAGGAATAGAGAAGAAGTTGAACAATCAAACCCCATGGATCTAATCAACACCCATAATCTAATTGTAAATAATCCTTAGCTAGCACCTCAATATCTTGTTGCTCAAGGGCAAGCAATTTCACATTTTGAGGACATGTTTAGGCTACCAAGAAATGATAATATACATGCCTACATAAGGAGATGGAAAACACTGCCACATAGCTCGAAGATCAGAGAATATCAATGGCAAGAAGTAGAAAGGAAAGAAGAATTCTATAAACAAGAAGTAGATACCACATCAGAAGCATGAGATGTCAGAGAGGCTACCAAAGACACTAAGTTTCTTCAAGGATGAGCAACACTTTCAATAGGGGGTGATGATGAGCCTCATCATTGTGTAATTATATGGGCCTTAATTGCCTTTAAGTTACCTCCTAGCTTAGTCAAACCAACTATTCTCACAACCTCTTACATACTTTTGATTATATTTTGTTTATGAGATGAGTAGAGTTGGATATTTTTGCTTTGTGGTCTAATGTGCATGTAATGCAAGAATAAAGGATAAAATCAAGGGAAATGTAGGGATAAATGATAAAAGCAAGGAACTGTGGTAAAGACCTTGGTAAAAACTCAAATGGGACAAGGGAGAGGAATTATAGGAGGTAAATCCTCCTCATTTAATGCCCCTCCATTCGAATATCCCTCCATCAGCTGAAAGTACAAACAACCCCCCTTCTAGAAGGCAACCAAGCAAGTGAAGGTGCAAACAGCCAAATCAGGAGTACTAGAAGGTAGCCAAGCAAGTGAGAGTGAAAAACAAGCCAAATCATGTGTACTAGAAGGAAACCAAGCAAGTGAAAGTATGAGTTTATCTTGAGTTGGGAGCCAATCCTCCCTACTAGAAGGTAGCCGAGCTAGTGAAAGGGACAACACTGTGCCTCCCTAATTTTGAAAGAAGTCATTGAAAACTTCAGATGTATAAGTAGAGAGGCTGAGGACCTTAGTTTTTTTAGTTACCAGTTACCAATAGTTACGAGGAGTTAACAAGAATTCAGACTTCTCACTGTAGAACTCTACCTTGTTTTCAAGCTACAAGTCTTGTAACAGTTTTTGATTTATAATGAAGATGAGTTTTTTTTTTAGCCAACACTGAGTTAACTTGGAGGGGTGAAGCTCTTGGGTTAGGGCCCCGCCCTAGCAACTGAAGCTCCTCTTTATTGTATTGTTATGCTAGCATAGATTCTTGTTTTCTGTTCATTTGCTTAAGTAGTTCATTTCCATTACAACACTAGCATAGCTTCATGGTTTAGTTGTTTATTTGCTTAAGTAGTTGCATTTGCATCACCATAGTATAGAGTACATGATTCATGGTTTAACTGGTTATTTGTTTAAGTAGCTGCATTTCCATTACATAGGTTTATTGTTTAACTATTCATTTTCTTAAATAGTTGCAGTCGCATTACAGTAGTGCAGAGTAGATCATTTATGCTTTCATTCGATTAGCAGGTTAACAAAGAGAAGATTCATAAGGTTGACCACAGGTGTCTCGACCTCACCTCCTCCCTCTGGGACCATGACATGAGGAAGAAACCTTGCAGCAACCCCAAAAACATAGAGTTTCAGTTTTGCATGGAGATTGTTGTTTAATGCAGTTACGTGGTTCATTACATTGTTACTTGGTTCATTCCATGGTCATTCAGTCATTTCATGGTCACCTGTTCCTCCACCCTCTTTCCCAAATTTCACTCATACGCCTATTCTCCTTCAGCATGAAACGCCTGAGCGAAAGCTGTTAATTCACGTTTAAACAGTTTTTACCCGTAGATTACCTTACACAGCAAAAACCGACCAATCACCACCTAATTCACTTTTAATGCTGATTTTTTGCACTTTGAATCCCCACCGTTGATCTACCTCATTAGATTCGACGGCTATTGCGCACCCTCTCACCAACTAGCTTGGTCAAGTCTCCACTATTGATCTGCCTAGCCAAATCTGACTGCTATCGCGCCATATCGTGTGGATTTCTGTCCAATCATTATCCACCCGAGGGCATGTGGTAAGAGTGGTTTCCCTATGCTACATGTCGCTCGAGGAGGCTAATCGCGTAAAATTCTAGAAAACCACTTACAGCTTTGAGGGCGCGCGATAAATAGCTTACTGCCCTCTAAACCCGCTCCATCATTTCCGCACGTTTTCTTCGTCTGCTTTAACCTCCACTATTGATATGTCCCTTCATTTCATGGTTGTCGCTTCACCCAATTGCCAACTAGCTTGGCTGATCTCGACCATTGATCAGCTCCGCCTAATCCAACGGATGTCATGCCATATCGCGCGGATTTCTGTCCGATCATTATCCACCAGAGGGCACGTGATAAGAGTGGTTTCCCCAAGCTATGTGTTGCCCAGGGAGGCTAATCGCATGAAATTTCAAAATACAACTTATGGTTTTTAGGGCACGCAAAATACAACTTACCATCTCCGCCAACCCGCTACCATTTCCACACATTTCTTTTGTCGGCGATCTAATATCCATTGCCCATCTGCCGATTAATCCTGTCTGTCCATTTCTTGACTTAGCCTCTGCGATATAATCTCAGTCATCTATCTTGTTAGTTAACCCTATTCACCCAT
Organism: Pinus taeda; assembly: GCA_000404065.3. Classification (NCBI taxonomy): domain Eukaryota; kingdom Viridiplantae; phylum Streptophyta; class Pinopsida; order Pinales; family Pinaceae; genus Pinus; species Pinus taeda. The sequence continues at coordinate 111,736 of APFE030769834.1, read as the reverse complement.
CTACCTATGTACCCTCCTGCGATCCAATCTCAGCTATTCGTTTTCCTTTCACCTGCCTGATCCAATGGTCCTTATGTGTTGTTGCTCCCTTACGTCCTCTTTTGAATAATTTTTATCTCTGACTACTCTTCCACTTAAGCACAGACTTAGTTTAGTTTCCTTTTCTTACCCCTTAGTCTAGTTTTGATGCTTTTACTTCTATAACTTAGAGAATTAGCATTAGATTAGTGATTGATCTAGTAATTCTACTTAGCATAGTTGTTTAATTGGTTAGCTAGGGTCTACTGTGAGTTTAGCATTACATGATTGTTTTCTTCATTACTGCAGTAGAGTAGCTCCCCCTTAGAATAGATTTTCTCTTCTTCCATCAAAATCATGCTTCTTCTGACCCTATAGAAGTCTGGCTTGGAACCCATGGGGTCTCTTGCCAGATGAACAGTGACAATAGGTAGTACCTTCACTTCTACTTGTGCATATAGCACTGTCACCTCCAAGTTTGTACAAACCCCAGGTGCTATAGGATAAAATGCACGGTGTATGGAGAATGTAGATACCCTCAAAGGTCTTCCCGGGACCTTAGGCAGACTATAATATTATCTGCAACCGTCACAAAGTTAGATGCATGTTCATAGACAATAATTAACTATCAAAGTAAGAGAAGTAGATTACCTCAAGCCTCCGTGTATATTTTTTGGAGAGCACAATGCAGCTAGGTGGAAGTCCCCTGAGCCGGCTCTAGATCAAGTCCTACACATAGAAGAGACAAGCATAATCACAACATACAACTCTGATAACTAATACATGAATACATAAAAGAACATCTAGTTACATATAACTAAGCTAGTCATGCTAAAAGGTATTAGACAAACAACTGAATGAATGATAGTACCAACACCACAGAGTAGACAGTACAACTACAGTTCTATATTAATGTTGGAAGAATGATTACAACCATGTGTTGCATCAACATTCCTTTACCCCTCCAGCTTCTCTCTCTCTCTCCCTTCTTGCCAACTTCTTATGATTTGAGATAATGCTCAACAGTCAAGTATGCTATCCTTTCAAATGCTCTAACCCCTATCACAATAGCCCTAGCTTTGCTTATGTAGCAATTGAGTTAGGGTTGCCAAGTTCCTCCTTGAGTTCCCTAGGGGAAAAGCAATGAAGTTGCCATGCTTTCTAGCTCTTTCCCATTTTCCTCCTTCTTTTGGATTAGAAATCCTCCAAATAGGTCGATTTTGGATGTTTCCTTGCTTTTCTTGAATAATTTAAGGAACAAATATCTAGATATTTATGAGTCAATTCATTCCTTTGACCCTCAAAACTTCACCAAGTTTCACTAACATTGTTCCCATACTAGCAACTTGAGTTAGTAGGGTCACTAATGCACCCTTAGGCTTGCAGAAAAGCTTTATAGAGTAGGTTGTTAGTGCATAGCCAACGTTAGTGTGGAATCAAGGCCTGTGATTGTGGTATTTGCTTCAGCTATCATGTCTTTCCCCTCTGAGTTGATGAGGAGGCCAATTTGTTGTATAACAGATTCCCCCTAAAGTATGATATCAGAGGCTGCGACAATGACCGAAATACTTTACTTTAATTGTAATTTTCCTTCAAGAAGAGAGAGAGGATCAAAGCTTCGGGTGGTATGGGAAACCTGATACAACACATATATATAAAACTACTAAAATCATGTCTTGAGTTGGGCATTCCCATGCTCAGTAGCTATGTCAGAGTGATTTTCGCCAAAGAGATATGACGATGCTGGCCGCCATTAAGTACTGCATATCCGGTGTCATAATAGAATCATCCTAATAAGCTGTCTCCAAAAAACAATATACACAACTTGGGAGAGGAAATAACGCTGAGTGATGCAAGCCTCTACCCAAGGTCTTGATTTCCGCTTCACCGAACAACATAGATCGATACATGTGAATATATGTGTTGACGTCGAACATGCACGAAATCATCTAATTACCAGTCAATAATGGAGACCATTAAAAAATGCGAGGAAGGCCACCGATAATGGTGATGGTCTCCAAGATGCACAGTACAATCTAATGAGTGTGAAAGATGTCTTTGTCGTCGAACACCTGTAGAATTGCTTAACTAGGAGCCAATAATGAGAACCCCTGATCAAACACAAGGCAACCTGCCACTAATGTCTACAAGTACCAAGCCACTGAATATGTTTTTGGGTTGTCTTCCTAGATAGTGTGTTGAAGTCGATGGGAAGATACCTGTCGATAGGTAGGCAATAATGTGTCCTACATCAATCGACACGAAATGGGACAAGAATGATTTTGTTTTTTGAGGAATCTTTTGAGCATTAGGTCTAAACAATAGAGGGCATGATGAAAGGATATGCTTGATGAGTTGATGGAGGAAACAAAAGGTTAACCCTTGAACAATAGAAGGCATGACAACGCTTTTAACCCTGCAGCACTAGACTCATGAACACCAAAGAGTGTTAGGATACAGAGATGCAAGAACATCGAGGTATATAGGCTAAATTAATAGGATGGTAGGATTCATATTGAGAGGCCTTCACAAGGAAGGTTTATCTGAGGGAGTGCCATGTTCAAGGGAATGACTGTTGCCAAACCACGCTTTCTAATACGAAATACAGTTGTACTGTCCAATTTCCCCGTCTGATTAGTTTAATGAGTCCAAACGGGTAAACTCATCAATCTTTTCATATTTAAAGAGTCTGAAAAAGACCGCAAAAAGAGCTACTCTATGCCCTATATGATTAGTTTAATGAGTCCAGACAGGCAAACTCGTCGATCTTTTCATGTTTTAAGAGTTTGAAAAGATCGTAAAGAACGACTCCATGGTGGCGCTTTGTCATATTTGTTAACCGAGTGCGACAAAAGGTTAATAGTATACCCGGATTGGTTACTTTTCTGTTAGTTAATCTATTGAATCTAGATAAAGAGAAACCTATGTTCAATAGATGTCTACCTCATTTTGTTACGAGTATGAGGAGACGGACTAAACTCATTTTTCGTCGTGAATTTTTAATGAGTCACGCGATGAGTTTTAACGAGTCAAATGATGAAAACTCAAGGTATCTTTTTCAGTTTAGTGAGCGAGGAAAAAGAGGTAAAAGAACTGCTCATTCCTCCTTCGTAGATTTAACGAGCCCGAAGGGGGGGAAAACTAGGGATTTTTCGATTTTAAGAGTGAGAAATGGTCCCAAAAAAGCAAGTGCTCTTGTTGCTACCATATATTTCTAACGAGCCCAGTGACAAAAACTCAGGATTTTTCAGTTTAACGAGCGAGAAAAGTACCTAAAAGAATGCTCGGGTCATCTCTATAAATGTTTAACAAGCCTAAAGACAAAACTCGGGATTTTTTCAGTTTTATGAGTGAGAAAAAAGCGCCTAAAAGGAATGCTCAAATGGTCTTTTTTAGTTTAATGAGCTAGAAAAAAGATCGAAAAGGAGTTTCTCAGACCATCGTCGTATATGTTTAACGAGCCCAACGATGATAAACTCAGAGATTTTTCATTTTTTGAGAGCAAGAAAATATCCCATAAAAGAAAAGTGCTCTGTTAAGAATACTTAAAATTACAAAAGCACATACCTAGTGCAATACTAGGAATAATACTTTTTAAGATAGAGCCCATTTCTGGGCTCTGCTAGCGGGAATCCTTCCTATTCCTACAGTTCATATGCCCCTTTTGAGAGGACTTTCTTGATAATATAGGGACCTGGGCATAAGGGTGAAGTGTTCCTGCCCCCAGGAGATCATGTTTCTGATCAAAGAGCAAAACAAGGCCTCCCTTTTGGTAAGAACGAAGCTTAATCCTTTTGTTATATTGGGATTTTACCCGGCGCTTGTGGGCCTCGAGTGCCAGTTCGGAATCTCGACGGGTTTCATCCAGCTGATTAAGGTATACTAAGCATTCTTCTTCAGCAGTAGTGCCGGGCAAGAGTTCAACAGCTATTTGCAGGGAAGGGATCTAACACTCGATGGGTAGAACTGCTTCTAGGTCATACACTAGTTGAAAAGGTGTAAAGCCTGTGGAAGTTTTTATAGAAGTTCGGTACGCCCATAGTGCCAAATATAACATTTGGTGCCAATTGGTTTTATGGTTTCTTACCAACCTACGGATCATGGCTTTTAATATGCCATTTACGGCCTCCACTTGACCATTAGCTTGGGGGTAGTACGAGGATGATTGATCCTGACGAAAACCAAGCATCGACGTTAAATTAGACATCATATGGTTCTGGAAGTGAGATCCATGGTTTGTAATGATTATGTAGGGTACACCAAAATGGCAGATCACCTGATTGAATAGGAATAGCGCTGCAGTTTCTCCATCATTTTTGTAGGTAGGAAGGGCTTCAGCCCATTTCGTAAAATAGTCCACAGCTACTATGATATAGTTGTGTCCAGCAGAGGAAATGGGATTACAGGTGATGAAGTCTATCCCCCACTTGGCAAAAGGGCCAACAGAGATCACCAGGTGTAGTAGGGTCGAAGGAGCGCACATTTTCTTTGTGAATACTTAACAAGGATGGCATTGCCGGATGGCCTTGACACAATCTTTGAACAAGGTCGGCCAGTAATAGCCTACGTGCAATATTTTCTGTGCAGTAGATATGCTAGGAAGATGACCGCCACATGCCCCAGCATGGCAGTCATTTAAAACGTGCTCCACCTCTTCATGAGTGAGGCAACGCCGAAGAACTATATATGCACCGCGATGATATAATGTATCATTAATCACTAGATAGTGTTGTGCTTGGTGACAGATGCGACGACGGTTCCTATCGATAGCTCGGGGTGGAATCATTGGGCTTGGAGGTAGACAAGAATGTCCCCATACCAAGGGTCAGTGGTGTCGATAAGATAGATAGCCTCATCCAGGAGAGGATCGTGGGCTATCTCATTTGGATCGACGATGGGAAGTTCTAACAAAAGTTTGGCGAAGACTAGGGAGTTCTTTGCCTTGGCAGCTGTGAGAACTAGATCAAATTGTTGGAGGATCACGATCCATTTTGAACATTTTCCTCCAATTACTTGACGAGACAAAATATCTCTCATGGGATTCTCCAAGGTGATGATAGTAGTCTGTGGCAGCAGTATGTAGTGTCGGAATCGGTTGACAGCAAAGATGACTGCCAATGACAGCTTTTCCACATGTGAATATTTGAGTTCAGGCCCAGCCAGGCCTTTGGATAGATAATATATCACATGTTCACTGCGGTCATCATGCGTTTGAACCAAGACCATTCCAAGAGAGGATGGTGAGGCTACCAGGTAGAGAAGAAAGTCGTGGCTATAGTCGAGAGCGCTGAGGAGTGGGGCTGATACAAGTGCCTTTTTCAAGGCATCAAATGATCATTGAGCTTGATCATCCCACAAATATGGCACTCCTTTCTTAAGTAGGTGCATGAAACCTTTCATCAATTCGGCATAATTTACGATGAATTGTCATAAAAATTTCGCTTTCCCTTGCAAACATTGGAGTTGTAGAACGGATTGTGGTTTCGGCAATTGAGTAATTGCCTTTACCTTATCGGGATCAACCCTAATCCCGTACTTGGAGACAATGAATCCAAGTAAGCATCTAGACTCGACAAATAAAATGCATTTATGCAGATTCAGGTGGATGTTGTAAAACTAGCACCTTAGAAAGATTTCTCTTAAATGGTTTAGGTGCTGCGTTTGTTGCTTGGAATGGGCTAGGAGGTCATCCAAGTAAGCTTGAACGATATACCTGATATCATGAAATGCATAATCCATGGCTCTTTGAAAATTTTCTCCAGCATTCTTTAAACCGAATGGGAGTTTTCGATAGGCAAAGACGCCCCATGGGCATACGAAGGTGGTTTTATTATAGTCTATGGGTTTTATAGCAATCTGTTTGTACCCTGAGAATCCATCCGTGAATGAAAATGATTCACAACCAGCGCAGTTGTCGATGATTTGGTCGATGAACGGTGTTGGATAATTATCCTTAGGACACATGGCATTCACGTCTCAATAGTCGACACATACGCAGATGGTTCCATGTTTTTTGTCGACATGAACTAGATTGGAAACCCATTCCATTAAAGGAACAGGATAGATGTAACCAACATGTAACAATTTTTCTACTTCGTTTTTTATGGCTGCCATTTTGTGAGGATGGACCGGTCGAAGTCTTTGATGGACAGGTTTTGCATTGTCGTAAAGCTTGATCTCATGCTCGACAATAGATGGATCTATGGCAGGCATTTCCTCATAAGACTAGGCGAATACATCGTGGAATTCCTTAAATAGGCAGGTGAAGCTTGCAATTTCCTCAAGATTGCAATTAGCTCTAATCTAGATGTTTTTGCGATGCTTGACTTGACAGAAATATCGATGAGCAATGTCTTTGAAATATTACCCATGTTTCCTTCCGCCTCCAAAGTTTGGATGGTTGTATAGGGTGAGGAAATGATTTCTGGTTTGTTAGGGGACAAGATTTGAAGAGGCATCATGTCCAAATTAGATATCGAAACACGATGGTGCCAATCCTCCCAAGGTCACTCTCCTAAACTAATGATTTCTCGAATAGCTTCGTCCGTAGGTAGGACTTGATCGAGTAGATCGAAAGGAGGAGCATTTATGGGGGGGTGGGGGTGGTACCGTTGGCCGTAACCAACATCACCAAATATGCAGATGCAGATTGAATGGCCTGGTAGGCCAATTCAGCTGGTGACAGCGGCATTTGGTCTCTGTATGTGTCAAGGTTTGAAGGAGCTGGTAGGATCCATGGATCGGTCTGTTCATGAGGAATAGATGAAAGCATGTTGACCGTCTATGGAACCTTGGGTGGCTGAAGATGAAAACAACCCATGAGGGAAGAAGCCTTCAATAGACCAGTACCGAGACTGACGTAAGAGTCAGGCACACCTCCTACTAGTGGTATGGAGCTACTTGGTAATGGTGAATAATCAGGGGTGCAGAAAGATAGCTGATCTACTGTAACTACCTTTCCATCCAATGGAAATAGGATGATACAAAAGATAGTAGATATGATGGCCATCATGGCATATGTCCAACTGTAACCCAGCAAGAGATTATAGTCGAGTTTTTTGTCTACAACTTCTATGTCCACCTTTACCATTTTCCCATACAAAGTGATGGGGTAGCTAGCCAGGTAACCTTTTGGGATGAAAGTGTGGCTGTCGAAAGCTTTAAGGGAGTTTGATGGTGGGGATAGGGTTGGAGAACCCAGGGCGAGCCAGCATGAAGCTGACATGACGCAGGTAGAAGCACCTTCGTCAATGACAGTTCTGTGTATACTTTTACCTTTCGAAGAAATTTGCACTTGAAATGCAAGCTGGTGAGAAAGAGGAGGTTTACACTTTTCCATGTTGAAAATTGCAAGCACGGAATCCTATGGGTCCATACCACCAATAGCTGAAAGCAAAGCTTTCCTTTGTGCTAGGCATGTTTGTAATACTTTGAGTGCCGACATAGCTGAAGGCGCTTGCGCCAAGTCTTCTACAATGCTATAGTTTTGGGCGGCACATGCAGATGTATTGTGCATTGTGTGTTGAAGTGCCCCTTTGGGGGGTCGAATTACAAGGTCAGCAACTGGCCTTTCGATATGCAAATCATTGGGTGGCGGTTGGTTTAGACTTGAGGAAGGTTCCTCTACATGAGTGACAGGAGCTCCATAAGATTTGGCTCGTGTTTGTAGATCTACTGTTTCAAATGTGTAAATGGTAGAAGATCCTTCATGAGCTGAAGGATGTTGTGAACCATCATTGCCCCTTGGCGAGGGTTGTGGTTGGTTTGCAATAAGGTTTCTTGCTGCTGAGCCGGAAAAGGATTTTTGAGGACAGCGGGGGTCCAGCCAGTATCATTTTTAGTAATGTATTTTCTGCATTCCTGAAGATGCGGACAACGATAGGTCATGTGGTCTTTAGCACAAATTTTATAGGGAAATCTGGCAAGTTTATCCATTTCATCATCAGGAGGCACAGTGGCGTTTTGTATTAGGTTTGGCTACTTTGTTGACTGCTCCTCAAAAGGAGCGGTCTTTTTATTATTCTTCTTGTTCTTACCACTAGTCTTTTGCATAGACTACACAAAGTTTATCGCGGTGGTAGGAAGAGTAGTCAATTTGGTAGAGGGGTCCACTGTCATCTGGGCAATGTGACCACTCAGTTGTTTCACAACAACCCCAGAGGTTATGCCGACAATCTCGTCGGCATGCACTCGAGGGTGCTGAGTAGCAGAGACATTGGAGTTATGAGGGGCATTAGGGATTACATCATAAAGAGTGCTAGACTACGAATATATCAGATCCAAGTGCTGGGCATGACGTATGGATTGGTCTTCTGTGGCTGCACCACCTAAAGTGACATCTTTAGCAATTTGCAAGAGTAAGGACTTGCAGAACCAGTCCACTAAGAGATAGTCTAGGATGGGAGCTCTGACTAACCTCTGCCTACGTCTCCATTCATGTATATGATCAGAGATGTGGGTGGAGGTATCTTGATGTACTGAAGTGAGGAGCTCTGTCCTAGTCTCATAGTGGATGGGTAGCTGGAAGTGCTTTAGGAATTCCATCGCTAGAGTGTCGAAGGTGTAACTGACGCACATGGTAACTCAATGTACCATTTAGTTGTGTTGCCAGTGAGGGTGCGGGGAAAAAGATGTAACTAGACACTATCATCCACCGTAGACTTTGAAACAAACCAAAGATGGTAGGTGGTGATATGGGTGCCCAGCTCCTCCCCTTGCTTTCCTTTGAACTTGGGGATGTCTGTTGGTATCTTATATGGGATCGGTGGCCATTGTAAGTTATGATAGATGGGGTCGTTTGTAAGTTTGTACAAGTTGGGTATATCCAACATTGCCAAGAAAGGCAGAGAGTGTGGTGCCCCCGACTCAGACCAAGGTGATGACATTTGACTTGAGGAGCCTTGCACTCCTCCCATCGTTTCCGTCCCAATATTATACATGGGTTGCATGGTATAGTAGTTGCTTTGAGGTATGGTGTTGTAGAGTGGGTTTCCATGAGTATTTTGATACTGGGGTATATAATTGCCCCCAGGATAAGTGGTTCCCTCTTGACTCATTTGACTTTGTGAGTAGGGTGCCCCCATGGATTGGTTGGGACCTCCTTGAGGATTCCCACCTGTCACAGAACTAACCATTTGTCCTTGATTGACATAAGGAATGCTCATGTCAATTAGCAACTGACCATGCATGCCTGAGAATGGAGGGGGAACTGTTATGTTCCCTACCGACATGTGCATATTGGGAATGCCCCTAAATATTTGAATCTGGGGAATCAAACTATACAATGGGAGCCAACCATTTTGTTGGTGGATGGGAACCGTGCCCATATTTCTATATTGAGTGTTATAGGGAGTGTTGTATGTAGCACTTGTCGAAGGTATGTAATTTGACACTAAAGGAGTGGAACCCAGCATTGGCTAGGTCCCGCTAGTAGAGGGTGGCATGTGAGTGGTTGTACCTGGGACAAATGGGATAGCGGGGTTTGCCATCAACGTTGTTGTGGTGACTGTTGATTGGGGAAGTAGTGGAGGACCAAAAGTGTCCACAAAGTTCCATGACCATTAGTCGTCGACAGGATGGATGGAAATGTTCCACCTACAGAAACAGGTAGTACAGGTGCCACTGGAATCAAGAGTGGGTCCAATGAATTCATGAGCGGAGGGTTAATGTGAGGAAGAAATCCTTCTGTGAAGAAATCCTTTGAAAAACTTGAATCGTCGGTTGTCCAAACAGATTCCATGTGAGATCTGGGAGACTGATTCCCCGAAGATGGGGAATTTGGTTCACTGGAGCTCGGCGAATCTTCCACAATGAATGGAGGAAGTCCTAGCAATCATCTAGATTGACGACGAGGGCCGGATGTAGCCACAGTGACCATTATTTTTTATCAATAAATTTTATCGTGATATTTGTTAAAGTCTCAAATGATAACACTCGGGTGCCTAAAAAATATAAAAAATACACTAAGTCTATCACTCAACAAATAGAGGGAAATGACCTTGTCTGATAAGCACTAATCACTGGAGATGAAACCTAGTATCTCAATGAATAACAGAGAAGGTTGGTTAGATGTACAGTTATGACTACTCTAGAGCTTTGCCCGAACCTCAGATTGAGGGGCCAAGTACTCTCGTGAAGATGAGCACCCTCCCAAAAACTAAAGACAGAATAGATCCATCTGTGTTAGGTACCAGGACAGCCCATCCTAGTCACCTTGTGTAAGTCCTTAAAAGTTTGGCCACTAAAGATACCTCAGATCACAGACACCACTGGGGGGGACATAATCGCAGACAGTACGCTATGTGGGAAAGATACCTGAGTCCCCAACTCAACTCCGAAATCCCTGAAGGGATCCCCAATACACACGATACCCAAAGGAGTTGTAAGAGAAGGTAGGCTACCTTCACTTATAGTCTGATGTTGTTTCGTGTTTTTCTCTTCTTTACTGGAGTGGTCCCGGTAGTATGAGTGCAAAAGGAATTTTTCTCTCTTTTAATGACACTAGTTTGGTTTTCGACCTTGGGTAGTTTATTCACACTGCCTATCCCAAGATCCTAGCCTGTACTAATGTTTGTTTGCTCAATAAATAGTTATTGATTGATTTTAGGTAAATTTTATGTGTACTTGATTATTGTCTTTAGTAGGGGAGTTGACGTATGAAATGTGAAGAGACTCTAACTCAATAAATCATGCACAAGACAATGCTTTAAAAAAAATTCAATTCAATGAAAACAAGTTGTATTCTACAGGTGAGAGTTTTTCACATATTCATTTTCTTTCCATGCATCTTAGTCATTTAACACATGCATAACCAAAGAACTTCTTTCCAATGTTTCTTAACAACTACTTGAAACCAAAATAGAGTAGCTTTTAACCAACTAAATAGAAGGATGAATAAAAAATTGTGGGTCTTTCTTTTTAAAAAAATGCTTTTAAGAAAGAAAAACAAAACTTATTTCCCAAAAAAAACTTTTTAGGACACCTATTTTGCTAGCAAAATGCAGTTATAGATCCTCTTTCAGTCCATGACAAGGTTTCCTATCCTTTTTGGCTTATAGACATAGCTGGAAATCAAGGTTTTGGGAGACTAATGCTCTGTAGCAGTAGCCATAGAGAGTTAAAAGGTCCACTAACGCTCCCTATGAGCAGACACAGTGCTTTATAAAGCTCTGTGTAGTCTGCTAACCTACGTTAGTGTGGGAAATCAGTCAAAAATAGGGCTTTCTAGATCAGATTCAAAGAAGCAGCAAGATTTTTGGTGGGTCAGAAAGGGAATGCAAAAGTATAGGTAGCTATTAGAAGGAGGAGAAAATCAAGAACTATCCGGGCAAACTGGGAACTAGATGTATAGTCCCTAGTGGACTCGCCAATTCTACTATAGGATAAACTGCACGGTGTATGGAGAATGAAGATACCCTGAAAGGTTTTCCCGGGACCTTCAGTAGACTGTAAGATTATTTGCAACCATCACAAAGTTACATGCATGTTCATAGACAATAACTAACTATAAAAGTAAGAGAAGTAGATTACCTCAAGCCTCCGTGTAGATTTGCTGGAGAGCGCAATGCAACTAGGTGGAAGTCCCCTGAGCCGGCTCCAAATCAAGTCCTTCACATAGAAGAGACAAGCATAATCACAGCATACACCTTTGATAACTAATACATGAATACATAAAATAACATCTAGTTACACATAACTAAGCTACTCATGCTAAAAGGTATTGGACAAACAACTAAATGAATGATAGTACCAACACCATGGAGTAGACAGTACAACTGCAATTCTATATTAATGTTGGAAGAGTGATTGCAACCATCTGTTGCATCAACCTTCCTTTACCCCTCCAACTTCTCTCTCTCTCTCTCCCTTCTTGCCAACTTCTTATGATTTGAGACAATGCTCAACAGTCAAGTATGCTATCCTTTCAAATGCTCTAAACCTTATCACAATAGCCCTAGATTTGCTTATGTAGCAATTGAGTTAGGGTTGCTAAGTTCCTCCTTGAGTTCCCTAGGGAAAAAGCAATGAAGTTGCCATGCTTTTCAGTTCTTTCCCATTTGCCTCCTTTCGGATTAGAAATCCCCCAAATAGGTCGATTTTGGATATTTCCTTGCTTTTCTTGAGTAATTTTGGAACAAATATGTAGATATTTATGAGTTAATTTGTTCCTTTGACCCTCAGAACTTCACCAAGTTTCACTAATTCTATTCCCATACTAGCAACTTGAGTTAGTAGGGTCACTAATGCACCCTTAGGCTTGTAGACAAGCTTTATAAAGAAAGTTGTTAGTGCATAGCCAGCGTTAATGTGGAATCAAGGCCTGTGATTGTGGTCTTTGCTTTAGTCTTCATGTCTTTCCCCTCTGAGTTGATGAGGAGGTCAATTTGTTGTATAGCACCAGGTCGATAAGCAAAGTTGGTAGCCTTTGGAATTGCAGCATTCTTACTCCAATACCTAGGCTCATCATTGATCAAAAATGGATTTTGGATAGACTCCTAAGTCTAAGTGTTCCTCACTAAGGAAAATGAAAGTCCAAAGAAGTTCCTGGAAATAGCCCCATTGTAGAGATCGTCTCATTTTGAATCTACTGCAACTTGAATGGGAAAAAATGGACTTAGGATGCAGAAGTTATCACAGAAATTAAATGCCCTGTTTTCTTTAGAAAAAGAGGCAAGATCCCTTAAAATGGGCAAAAAAAACCCTTATAAAGGGAAATCACATCGGAGGAGGTCTAAGAGGTGGACTTAAGCGGAAAGGAGAGGCAACCCCGATTGAAAATCCCCGACATATCGGGTCGAAGGTAGGCATATGCATATAACCTAAGGCAAGGACCCCGGGCCGATGTGATATTGCGATCGCCGATATTGGCATATCGCAATTGACGATGCCATGAGGCAAAGGACGAACACCTGGGCGACTTGCAATTGCAATATATCGCATTGTAACATTGCGTCGCAGTGATATAAAGGGGTGATAACACCCTACCTGATGGGTTTTATAAACCCGGACATATAAATTTTGAGTTCTGCTAAAAGGGATTTTCCATGTATTAATGTGTTTCGGTGTAAAAATTGAAATACAAAGGGAAAAGGCCCCAAAGCGATGCGATGTGATTTAGATCGTCGAATCACGGAATCAGATTGAAAGCTAGGATTAAATCAGCAATTGGCGATCAGCAGCCCCCGATAACATGGCTAATACAATTTTTTATAACGATAGCCAAACCCGATCCAATTATAGGGCGGATGCGATAAATTTTCAAGCCCGATAAAAAGGAATTTGTCGAGTTTTTCATTATTTTCCCGTGTATTTGGGATTTCACCCAATACGTTAATGCGATGCGATAGAACACCAAATGGCAGACGCGTTAGGGATTTTAGGGGCGATTAAGTGGGGTTTCAAGTCCGAGAATCACGCCCGATAGTGTATATTCCAGAATTCTCTGTGTATTGGGATTTTTGCCCATTTTTGGGTTTTTGCCTAGAAAACGGCCTCAAATCCTCTGTAACAACCCCTGATCATCATGCCACACTGCAAGCAGACGTTCTAGCAAACAATGATGTATTTAGAGCCATAGAGCCACAAAGCCAGATGGCCATTCAAATAGACAGCGCGTAGGGAAGCCACAGAGCCACAGAAGGATTATTGCACACTGCGAAACGCCTGGGGTAGTTGAAAAGCTGGAAAATTACCTCAAAGGAGGCAGAGAGCTTGATTGAGAAGGGAAGCAAAGACAGAAGCCAAGGGAATTGCTTGGAGGTCAAGCGAACTTTTGATGCACGCAGAGGCCGAGACAGAGCTCAGAGAAGCTAGAGTTAGAGCTAGAGCCAAGAGCGAGAGCCAAGAGCTAGAGCCAAGAGCTAGAGCCAGAGCTAAGAGCCAGAGCGAGAGCTGAGAGACAGAAAGTCGAGAGCTTCAGAGCCAGGGATAAGATGGTGTCTAAACCCATTGAGATCTATGTAAAACAGTGGAGTTGAGCTAGGAGCTTGTAAATGGACTTTGACATAATCCCAGAGAGCCTAGTCATGTTGACTAGAGCTCACGAAGACGTAGCCCAAGAGTTTTGGGTGAACTCCTAATTAAATTGTTGTTCTGTGTGTTTTGTTTATTGCTGCCTTATTTATTGTTATATGTATTTACATATCAACATAAAACAACAGAATTTTAAACCCATAAACAGTTCAGAACAAACATAAGCACACACCTATATTTTCAAGCATATTATCAATTCTACATTGGTTAATCAATAAGACTTGGGAATATTTAATTTTTGGGAGTGGGAGAGGTGCTTGTAAGTTAGACAAGAAGCCTAAGAGCCCCATTTTCATATCAGGTGGTATCAGAGCTTAAGATTTCTTAACCTCACCTTCAAGAAGGTGATATGAAAGCTGGGTATACCAGAGCAAGTGGTATTAGGTCATAATACTTGATTGACAGAGCAAATATTGCTTGTCTAAAAGGTGTTTAAACAATTAGAGGTTGATTGTATGCTTTTTCGCAGACTGACTATTTTTTGAGTTTGCAGAGGTGAAGGGAAAGCTATTGATAGCTCAGTCCAAGAAGGACAAGAAGGAAGAAGGGTTGAAGGCATTCTTCTATCCCAAAGGACCTCAAGGCAATCCTTGAAGCACAAGAGGTTTGTTGCAAAAGGTTGCTTGCATAAGCTCTTTGGTAATCTTGTTTGAAGTTTTCTTTTTCGTGGGTATAATGACAACTTCTACAAGTGAGTCCTTAAATTCCTCCTGCATCACAAAACTCTTTGATGGAGATATGTAGCAAGACTTGTTCATTATGATGAACCAAGTGAGAGAAATTTGTGAGGAAGGAAGGAAGTGCAGCATACTTAGAGAGAAGTTGAATTCCATGAAGGAAGAGAAGCAGATTCTTTCTGACAAATTGAAGGAAATGGAGAGGTAATTTCATATTGCCAATATGAACCTGAAAAGGATGCATGAGTTGGAGTCATAGCTCTTTGTTGCCAAATAAGCCTTGGTCAAGTATCAGCCTGAAGAAGAGGTAAACCATTCCAGTTTGTCTTCAAATTCCTCTAAGAATGCTTATATTGGTTCTTTTGAAAAACATACTAGAGGCATAGGTTCCAAGCTAATGTCCAAGATGGGCTATGAAGGAAAATGCTTGGGTAAGCATGCACAAGGTATTTTTGAACCAATAATGGTTGAGGAAAGGCCTAAGTAGTTGGGTCTTGGCTATGGGCAATCTTATGGAGAAAGTTCCAAAGTTGCCATGAAGGCCATGGAAACAGCTTCAAGGAGTTGCATTGTAGGGTGTGAAGATTGTATTCAGGAGGAATGCAATGGCTTGAAACATCATTTGCAGGATGCAAGTGTTTAGAAGCACACACTTGAACTAGAGAGTTGTGGAAACTCTGACAGCCTTGAAGAGAGTGATGGTGTTCCAAAGGGAGCCACTTCTTCATTTGCTTCACCTCCTCATGAAGGCAATAAAGGTGAAAGAGAAAGGTATAAATCTAGTTCTAAACACATTCCTTTTGATTTTGCAAAGCATGGTAAATTTCCACATAAGCATGGGAAAAGAATTGCATGTTCCTTTTTTGGTTTGGATGACCATCATGTTTCTAGATGTTGGAAGAGAATGGCCACATACAAGGAAAATTTTGAAGGAAAAGAAGCAAAAATCCAAAGGTCCATAAGACAAGGAAAATCATGCTTTCAAGAGGATGCACATGTGTTGCACTTACTGCCATAAGCAAGGGCATCTTGCTGAAAGGTGTTGGACTCTGAATGCAGCAATGCTTCCACAAAAGCTGAAGAAGGTGGAAATAGAAGATGGTAGTGATGGAAATGAAGTTTCCATGAATGATGTGTCTCGGGATGATTCACATGTTGATGCTGATGACAAATAAAGGAAAGACCTTTGAACTGGATTGGTACGAAATGGTTAGAGTTCTTCTCCGATTAAGGTTGCATGTCTATTGATGCATCTATTTGCATTTCTTTGTTGATGATATGCATGTTGCAAGTTTCTACCAAGATGGTGAATGGAAAAAGGTTGAGCAGGAGACTCACATCATTGCTGCAACATTATATTTCATTTCAACTTCGAAAGTACAATGTGCTTAAGCGAAAGTTGAAGGATGAAATGCATGCATGAGCATGATGTGCATAAACATAGTGACGTTGATTTTTTCCTTGTAGTTGAACATGTATGTGTAATTAACTTGAAGGGTTGATTGCTTTGTTGTAAGCATGCATGTAATGTTGACTTGAGAGAAGTTAACTTGGTGTCCAAGATGGAGATGATGATGAAGTGTTTCATATTTTGAAAAAGAGTAATGTTGGTCTTTTCTTCTACATGCTTGACTTGAAGGGTCATTTGTTTAAAGGCATGTTTTGTGGGCTTGTTGTCTAGTCCATCATTTGTATGCGGAGGTAAGACATGGAGGTATTCACAAGATGTGAAATCTGTTTTTATTGTTGAAGCATGAGTTTTAATCCATCTAGTTGTAGTCTGTATTTCTGTTGTTGTCAACAGTTGTTGTTGACATCTTTTCAAACAGGTACAAATGAGAAATTTGTGGAGCAGGTGTAATTCACATTTGTTTGAGCCACCTTGGATCAGTGGTTAAGGCAAAGAAGTTCAAACTACCTTCTGTGACCATCTTAGCAGGAGTTCTGCAAGAAGGAAAGGAGGAAGGTAGTTCTTCCCAGGAGGACCAGCATATCCAAGAAGGAAAGTGGTCAAAGGCTTTGGTTCAGAGGCACTATGCAATGCAAGTGTATGGAGGTGGAAAGAAGAGGGTGTTGTTACTCTTATTTACTATTAAGATTAGTATATCGGTCTTTTGGAAACCAAAAGTTCTTTTAGTGGGAAGGTGTGATCCAAAATGGATTTTGGATAGACTCCTAAGTCTAAGTGTTCCTCACTGAGGAAAATGAAAGTCCAAGGAAGTTCTTGGAAATAGCCCCATTGCATAAATCGTCTCATTCTGAAACTACTACAACTTGAATGGGAAAAAATGGACTTAGGTTGCAGAAGTTATTGTAGAAAGAAGATGCCCTGTTTGCTTTAGAAAAAGTGGCAAAATCCCCTAAAATGGGCAAAAAAACCCTTATAAAGGGAAATCGCATCGGAGGAGGTCTAAGAGGCGGACTTAAGCGGAAAGGGGAGAAACCCCCGATTGCTAATCCCCAACATACTGGGTCAGAGGTAGGCATATGCATGTAACCTAAGGCAAGGACCCCAGGCCAATGCAATATTGCGATCACCGATATCGGCGGATTGCAATTGGCGATGCCACGAGGCAAAGGAGGGACCCCCAGGCCAATGCAACTTGCGATTGCGATATATCGCATCGTAACATCGTGTCGTAGTGATATAAAGGGGTGATAATGCCGAACCCGATGGGTTTTATAAACCCAGCCATATAAATTTTGAGTTTCGTTAAAAGGGATTTTCCATGTATTAATGTGTTTCAGTGTAAAAACCAAAATACAAACGAAAAAGGCCCCGAAGCAATGTGATGTGATATGGACCATCGGATTGCGGGATCAGATCGACGACCAGGATTAAATCCGTGATTGACAATCAGTGGCCCATGATAGCAGGGCTAAAATAATTTGCGATAGCGATAGCTAGACCCGATATGATTATAGGGTGGATGCGATAAATTTTCAAGTCTGATAAAAAGGAATTTTTTGGGTTTTTCATTGTTTTCCCGTGTATTTGGGATTTCACCCAATACGTTAATGCGATGTGATAGAACACAAAATGGTAGACCCAATAGGGATTTTATGGGTGATTGAGTGGGATTTCAAGTCCGAGAATCATGCTCGATAGTGTATTTTCCAGAAATCTCTGTGTATTAGGATTTTTGCCCATTTTCAGGTTTTTGCCTGGAAAACGGCCCTGAATCCTCTGTAACGGCCTTGCAAGCAGGTTTTCTAGTAGACAATGATGTGTTTAGAGCCACAAAGCTGTAGAGCCAGATGGCCAGTCAAACAGACAATGCACAAGGAAGCCGTAGAGCCACAGAAGGATGATTGCACACAGAGAAACCGCTAGGGTAGCCGAAAAGCCAGAAAATTACCTCAAAGGAGGTAGAGAGCTCGATTGAGAAGGGAAGCAAAGAGAGTAGCCGAGGGAATCACTTGGAGGTCAAGCAAACCTTTGATGCACACAGAGGCCGAGACAGAGATCAGAGAAGCCAGAGTGAGAGCCAGAGCCATGAGCTAGAGCCAAGAGCCAGAGCCAAGAGATAGAGCCAGAGCTAAGAGCCAGAGTGAGAGATTGTTATACAACAAAATGACCTCCTTATCAACTCAGAGGTGAAAGATATCATGACTAAAGCAAAGACCACAATTGCAGGCCTTGAATCCACACTAATGTTGGTTTTGCATTGCTAACCTACTTTATAAAGCTTGTTACCAAGCATAGAGAAGCATTATTCACCCTGCTAACTCAAGTTGTTAGACTAGGGGGAGCGTTAGTGAAACTAAGAGATGTTCAAATGGACAAGCCAACAAATTCCCTCACAAATATCTAGATATTTATCCCTAGATTTGCTCAAGAAAAGCAAGGAAACATCTAAAAGCAAGATATTTAGAGAATTTCCAATCTGAGAAAAGAAGGCAAATGGGAAAGAGCTAAAAAGCGAGGAAAGGTCATTGATTTTTTCCTAATGAACTCTAGGAGGAGCTTGGAAACCCTAACTCAATTGCTATATAAGCAAGGTGAGGGTTATTGTGAAAGGGGTCAGAGCATTTGAAAGGATAGCCCACTAAGCTGTTGTGAATTGTCATACACTTGAAGAAGTGAGCTGAAAGAGAGAGGGAGAAAGAGGAAGAAGGGGCAAGGGAAGGCTGATACAATGGATGGTTGTAATCACTCTTCCATTATAAATACAAAACTGCAGTTGTGTTCCCTACTCCATAGTGTCGGTAATATTGTTCATTGAGTTGTTCATTTCGATACTTGTCGAGTTGAGTAGTTTAAGTTGTATACAAGTATATATTCATTGTGCATTCTTATATTAGTTTTCTAGATTGTAAGATGT
This sequence comes from Pinus taeda, assembly GCA_000404065.3. Classification (NCBI taxonomy): domain Eukaryota; kingdom Viridiplantae; phylum Streptophyta; class Pinopsida; order Pinales; family Pinaceae; genus Pinus; species Pinus taeda. The sequence continues at coordinate 92,685 of APFE030769834.1, read as the reverse complement.
GATTGTGTTTGCCTTTCCTTTGTGCAGGAATTGTCTTGGAGCTAGCTTTGGAGGAGTTCTTCTTGGCTGCATTGAGATCTCCAAACAAATCTAGAAGGAGATTTGAGGTAAACACTCTTTCCATACTTGGTTAACTGATATTTGATAGATGGACAGGTGTATAACTTGGTAGCTTCTGTAGATAATATTACAGTCTGTCAAAGGTCTCAGGAAGGCCTTTGAGGGTATTTTTCATTCTCCATACACCGTGCATTTTACCCCATAGCAGATTTGGCGACTCCGCTAGGGACTATACATCTAGTTCCCAGTTTACCCAGACTCCTCTCAGTTCTTCTCTTTCTTCTAAGAGCTCCCTACTTCTTCAAATCCTTTTCTGATCCACGAACTATCTTGTTACATCCTACTAGTTCGCATTCTCCTAAAAAACTGATCCTAAAGGCCCTCTGTTTGAGCAATTTCCCTCACTAACGCAGGTTACCAGGCTAAACAGAGCTTTATAAAGCACTGTGCCTGTGTACAGGGAGCGTTAGTGGACCAACTAACTCTCTGTTTACACTGAAACAGAGCGTTAGTCTCCCATTTCCATGATTTCCAATAGTGTCTGTGGACCAAAAGGGGGGGGGAATTTTCTCATGGGCTGAAGTAAGATTTGAAACTATATTATGTTAACAAATTTAGTGTCCTGAAAATTTATTTTTAGGAAAAAGTTTTAGTTTTTCTCTCTTGAAATACATCTTTTTTGAAAGAAAGACTGATAAATTGTATTCATCCTTCTATCGAAATAGTTGTAAGCTGCTTCATTTTGGTTTTTAGTAGTTGTTAGGAAACATTGGAAAAAGAATCTTTTGGTTATGCAAGTGTTGAATGGCTTTAGATGCATAGATGAATCTATCAATATGTGAAAAGATTAATATGTAGAATAAGACTTGTTTGCATCAAATTGAAAAGAAATTCAGAGCATTGTTCTGCATGATTTATTGAGTCAAGAGTCTCACCATATTCATACGTCAACACCACTACCAAAGACAAATAATCAAGTACACTTAAAATTTACATTAAAATCAATCATTTGCTCTTTTGAGAAAACCAACATTAGCTAGGCTAGGATCTTGGGATAAGCATGTGAGTGAACTGCCCAAGGTTGAAAACCAAAACTAGTGTCGTTAACGAGTGAAAAATCCTTCTGCACTCATATTACCAGGACCACTCCATTAACAATGGAGAAAAATACGAGACAACATCAAACTATGATTGAAGGTAGCCCGCCTTATCTTACAAATCCTTTGGGAATTCTGTGTACTGGGGATCCCTTCGGGGATTTCAGAATTGAGTCGGGGACTCAGGTTTCCTGCCCACACAGCATGTTGTCTACGACTATGTCCCCCCTGGTAATGTCTATGATTTGAGGTATCTCTAGTGGCCAAACTTCTAGGTACTTACACAAGGTGACTGGGATAGGTTGTCTTGGTACCTAACATGGATGGATCTACTCTGTCTTTAGTTTTTGGGAGGATGCTCGTCTTCACGAGAGTACTTGGCCCCTCAATCTAAGGTTTGGGCGAAGCTCTAGAGTAACCGTAACCATACATTTGGCCATCCTTCTCTGTTATTCATTGAGATATTGGGTTTCATCTCCAGTGATCAATGCTTATCAGATGAGGTACTTTCCCTCTGTTTGTTGATTGATATATTTAGTGTATTTTTTATTTTTAGGTACATTAGTGCTATCATTTTTTAGACTTTAAAGAATATTACATTAAAATTTATTTGATAAAACTTAACAGTCACCATGGCTACATCTGGCCCTCATCGTCACTCCAGACGATTGTTAGGACTTCCTCCACTCATTGTGGAAGATCCACCGAGTTCCACTAACTTGGATTCCTCATCTTCGAGGGATCAATCTCCTAAATCTCACACGAGATCTGTGTGGATGACCAGTGATTCTAGTTTGCTAGAGGATTTCTTCACAGAAGGATTTCTTCCTCACTTTAACACTCTGCTCACAAATCCGTTGGACCCTATCGTGCTTCCCGTGGTACCTGTACTTCCTTCTTTAGTAGGTGGAACTTTCCCATCTATCCAGTCGATGACTCACGAGTTGTGGAATTTTAGAGACATTGTTGGTCCTCTACCACTTCCCCAGTCGACGGTCATCACAACATTGGTAATGTGGAATCCCGCTATCCCATTTGTCCCATGTACGAAAACTCACATAACACCCTCTATAAGTGGAACCCAGTAGATGCCAGGTTCCACTCCTATGGTGCCACAATGCATACCTTCAACAAGTGCCACATACAGTGCTCCATATAACACTCAATGCGACACTATGGGTGCAGTTCTTGTTTACCAACAACACGGTCGACCGCCAATGTATAGTTCCAACCCCCAGATTCAGATATCTGGGGGGGTTCCTAATATGCACATGCCGGTAGGGAATGTCACAGTTCCCTCTCTATTCTCAGGCATGCATGGACAGTCGCTAATTGACATGAGTGTTCCCTCTATCAATCAAAGCCAAATGGTTAGTTCTATGTCAGTCATGAATCCACAAGGGGTTCCCAGCCAATCCATGGGGGCACCCTACTCATAGACTCAAATGAGTCAAGGGGGCACCACTTATACTGGGGGCAATTTCATACCCTAGTATCAAAATCCTCATGGAAATCCACTCTACAATTCCATACCGCAAAGTAACTGCTACACCACACAACCCATGTACACTATGGGGAACCAAATGATGGGAGGAACACAGAGCTCCTCAAGTCATTTGTCATCACCATGGTCCGAGTTGGGGGCACCTAACTCTCTGCCTTTTTTGGCAACGTTGGATATTCCTGACTTATACAAGCTGACAAACAACCCCATCTACCACAACTTCCAATGGCCGCCGATCCTGCATAAAATACCAACGTACATCCCAAAGTTCGATGGGAAACAAGGGGAGGATCCGGGCACCCATATCACCACCTACCATCTCTGGTGTGTTTCTAAATCTATGGTGGATGATAGTGTTCAGTTATGTCTTTTTCCCTGCACCCTCACTGGCAATGCAGCGAAATGGTATATTGAGTTACCACGCACATCAGTAAACACCTTTGACACCTTAGCGATGGAATTCTTAAAGCACTTCCAGCTACCCATCTGCTATGAGACTGGGAGAGAGCTCCTCACTTCATTTCTTCAGGATACCACCACCCACATCTCTGATCATATACATGAATGGAGATGTAGGTGGAGGTTAGTCAAAGCTCCCCTCCCAGACTTTCTCTTAATGGACTGGTTCTGTAGGTCCTTACTTCCTCAAATGGCTAGAGATGTTGCTCTAGGTGGTGCAGTCACAGAATACCAATCCATACGTCGTGCCCATCACTTAGATTTGATATATTCACAGTCTGGCACTCTTTACGACATAATCCCCAATGCTCCTGGTAACCCCAATGCTTCCACCACTCAGCACCCTGGAGTGCACATTGACGGGATTGTCGGCGCAACCTCTAGGGCCACTGTAAAACAACTCAGTGGTTCCATTGCCAAGATGGTAGTGGACCCCTCTACCAATACGATTGCTCTTCTTGCCACTGCGATAAACTTTGTATAGTATACACAAAATCCCAGTGGTAAGAAAAAGAAGAATAAGAAAAGGACCGCTCCTTTTGAGGAGTAGTCAACAAAGTAGCCCAACCCAAAACAGAAGGCTGATGCGCCTACTACTGATGAAAAGGATACACCTACCAGATTTCTTTGCAAACTCTATGCTAAAGACCACGTAACCTAGCATTGTCCACGTCTTCAAGAATGCATAGAATACCTTGCCAAAAGGGATACTGGTAAGACCCCTGCTATCCTTAGGATTCCTTTTCCCACTCAGCAGTAGCAAAATCTTATTGCAAACCAACAGCAACCCACGCCAAGGGGCAACAATGGTTCACAACATCCTTCAGCTGGTGAAGGATCTTCTACTGTTTACACATTTGAAACGGTAGAACTCACCATAAGAGCCAAATCTTATGGAGCTCCTATCGCTCCTGCAGCAGAACCATCCTCAAGTCAAAACCCATCGCTGCCCAACGATCTGCATATTGAAAGGCTGGTTGAGGACTTCGATGCACAATGCACAATACATCTACACATGCCACCCAACACTACAATATCATAGAGGATTTAGTGTAAGCGTCATTGCCTATGTTGGTGCTCGAAGTATTACAAACATGCCCCATCCAATGGAAATATTTTCTTTTGGCTATCGGAGGTATTGACCCTACAGATTCCATGCTTGCTATTTTTGACATGGACAAGTACAAACCTCCCCTTTCCCACCAGCTTGCATTTCAAGTGCATATCACTTTGAAAGGTAAAGGTATACACAGAACTGTCATCGACGAAGGTGCTTCAACCTGCGTCATGTCGGCTTTATGTTGGCTCGCCCTGGGTTCCCCAACCCTATCCTTGCCATCGAACTCCCTTAAAGCTTTCGATGGCCACACCTTTATCCCAAAAGGATACCTAGCAAGTTTTCCCATCACATTGTATGGGAAAACAGTAATGGTGGACGTAGAAGTCATAGACAAAAAACTCAACTATAATCTCTTACTGGGTCGCAGTTGGACATATGCCATGATGGTCATCGTACCTACTATCTTTCGCATCATCCAATTTCCATTGGATGGAAAGGTTATTATAGTAGATTAGTTGTCTTTCTGCACCCCTGATTATTCACCATTACCAAGTGGCTTCGTACCCCTAGTAGGACGTGGAATTGACAGTTACGTTAGTTTAGGTACCAGTATATTGAAGGCTTCTTCCCTCATGGGTTGTTTCCCTCTTCAGCCACCAAAGGTTTCACAAATGGTCAATATGCCTTCATCTATTCCTTATGAACCGACCGATCCATGGATCCTACCAGCTCCTTTAGACATTGACACATACAGAGAACACATGTCGCTGTCACTAGCTGAATTGGCCTACGAAGCCATTCAAATTGCATCCAAATCTCTGGTCACTTAGGTTTCAGCCAACGGTACCACTGACCCTCCCATAACCGCTCTTTCTTTCGATCCGCTCAATCAAGTCCTACCGATGGACAAAGCTATTAGAGAGATCACGAGGTTAGAAGAGCGATCTTGGGAGGATTCGCACCATCATGTTTCGATATCTGATTCAGACATGATGCCTCTTCAAATCCTATCACCTAACGCACATGAAATCGTTTCCTCACCATATACGACTATCCTACTTTTGGACTCAGAAGGAAACAGGGGCAATATTTCATAAACATTGCTCCCCGATATTTCTGTCATGACAGGCATCGTGGAAAACATACAGAGTGGAGCCAATCACAATCCTGAGGAAATTGTGAGCTTCACCTACCCGTTTAGGGACTTCCGCGTTGTTTTTTCTTGGTCTTATGAGGAAATGCATGGTATAGACCCTTATATTGTCAGCATGAGATCAAGAAGGATTGAGCATTCTTTTTATGGTATTTTTCTTGCTCATTAATCCAAAAAATCCTCGAGTCTCCTTCTTCAGGCTCGTTAAACTCCCATAAAGAAGATCAAGCATTCTTTTTATGGTATTTTTCTTGCTCGTTAATCCGAAAAACCTCGAGTCTCCTTCTTTGGGCTCATTAAACTACTACAATGAAGAATATAATAAGCACTTTTAGGGATATTTTATTGCTCTTTAAACAATATAGACATCTCTGAGTTTTCATCATTGCGCTCGTTAAATCTGTACGATGATGATCAAAGCATTTTTTGTGATATTTTATTGCTCTTTAAAAAATATAAACATCTATGAGTTTTCATCGTTACGCTCGTTAAATACATGCAATGATGCTCTGAGAAACTCTTTTGTTTGATCTTTTTCTAGCTCATAAATTGAAAAAGACAAAAGGAGCATTCTTTTTAGGCATTTTTTCCTCACTCTTTAAACTAAAAAAAATCTTGAGTTACGTCTTTCAGCTCGTTAAACTCGATAAAGATGACCGGAGCATCCTTTTAGGTACTTTTCTCACTCGTTAAACTGAAAAATCCCATGTTTTTGTTACCGGGCTCGTTAAAAATATATGGCAGCAGCAAGAGTACTTTCTTTTTTGGGACCATTTCTCGCTCTTAAATCGAAAAATCCCAGAGTTTTTCCCCTCCTTCGAGCTCATAAAACTATGAAGAAAGGATGAGTCGTTCTTTTCCCTCTTTTTCTTACTCATTAAACTAAAAAATATACCCTGAGTTTTCTTCATTTGACTCATTAAAAATTTTGATGAAGGTATTGAGTTTGTCGTCGCGTGACTCATTAAAAATTCATGACGAAAAATGAGTTTAGTCTGTCGCCTCATACTCGTAACAAAATGAGGTTGAAATCTATTGAAAATAGGTTTCTATTTATCCGGGTTCAATAGATTAATGTACAGAAAAGTAACCGATCCGAGTATACTATTAACCTTTTGTCACACCTGGTTAAAAACTATGACAAAGGGACCACCATGGAGTCTCTCTTTATGATCTTTTCAGACTCTCTAAATATGAAAAGACCACTAAGTTGTCTAGTCTGGACTCTTTAAATTACATAGACAAGATATAGAGTCATTCTTTTTACGATACTTTTCAAACTCTTAAAACATGAAAAAATCGATGAGTTTTCCTGTCTGGACTCATTAAACTAATCAGATAGGGCAAAGAGTCATTATTTTTGTGATCCTTTTCAGACTCTTTAAACATGAAAAGTTCGATGAGTTTACCTGTCTGGACTCATTAAATTAATCAGACGGGGAAAGTGGACAATACAATTGTATTCCGTATTAGAAAGCGTGGTTTGGCAGCAATCGTTCCCTTGAACATGGCACTCCCTCAAATAAACCTTCATTTTGATGGCCTCTCAATATGAACCCTACCAACCTATGAGTTTTTAGCCTATATACCGTGATGTAATTACATCTCCGTATCCTAACACTCTGTAGTGTTCATGAGTCTAGTGTTGTCTAGTTAAAACCGTTGTCATGCCTTCTATTGTTCAAGGGTTCCCATTCGTTTCCTCTATCAATCGATCATACATATCCCTTAATCATGCCCTTCATCGTTTAGACCCAAATGCTCAAAAGATTCCTCAAAAAACAAAATTATTCTTGTCCAGTTTCATGTCGACTGATGTAGGACACGTCATTACCTACCTTTAGACAGGTTTCTTCCTATTGACTTCAACACTCTATCTAGGAAGATAACCCAGAAACACATTCAGTGCCTTGGTACTTGCAGACATTAGTGGTAGGTTACCTTGTGTTTGATTAGGGGTTTTCATTATTGACTCCTGGTTAAGTGATTCTAATAGTGTTCGATGACAAAGAAATCTTTCACACCCGCTAGTTTGCACTGTGCATCTTGGAGACCATCACCATTATCGATGGCCTTCCTCGCATCTGTTAACGGTCTCCATTATTGACTGGTAATCAGATGATTTCGTGCATGTTCGACGTCAACACATATTTTTCACATGTATCGATATATGCTGTTCGGTAAAGCAAAAATCAAGACCTTGGGTAGAGGCTTGCTTCATTCAGCCTTGTTTCCTCTCCCAAGCTACAGATATTGTTCTTTGGAGACAGTTATTTCAGGATGATCTATTATGACACTGGATTCACTCTTTGCTTATCGGCGGCCAGCGTTGTTATATCTCAAAAGAGAAAATTACTCTAACATAGCTACTGAGCATGGGCATGCCTGACTCAGGACAAGATTTTAGCAGTTTATATATATGTATGTTGTTGTATCAGGTTTTCCCTTGCCGCCCGAAGCTTCTCTCTCTCTAAAAATTTTTGACAGAAAATTACAGTTTCAGTAAAGTATTTCGGCCATCGTCTCTCCCTCTGATCTCATACTTTAGGGGGACATTTGTTATACAACAAAATGACCTCCTCATCAACTCAGAGGTGACAGACAGCATGACTGAAGCAAAGACCACAATTGCAGGCCTTGAATCCACACTAATGCTAGTTTTGCACTACTAACCTGCTTTATAAAGCTTGTTACCAAGCATAGAGGAGAGTTAGTCACCCTGCTAACTCAATTTGTTAGACTAGGGGGAGGGTTAGTGAAACTAAGAGATGTTCAAAGGGACAAGCCAATGAATTCCCTCACAAATATCTAGATATTTATCCCTAGATTTGCTCAAGAAAAGCAAGGAAACATCTAAAAGCAAGATATTTAGAGAATTTCCAATGTGAGAAAAGAAGGCAAATGGGAAAGAGCTAAAAAGTGAGGCAAGTTCTTTGATTTTTTCCTAATGAACTCTAGGAGGAGCTTGGCAACCCTAACTCAATTGCTATATAAGCAAGGTGAGGGTTATTCTGAAGGGGGTCAGAGCATTTGAAAGGATAGCCCACTAAGTTGTTGTGAATTGTCATACACTTGAAGAAGTGAGCTGAAAAAGAGAGAGAGAGAGAGAGAGAGAGAGAGGAAGAAGGGGCAAGGGAAGGCTGATACAACGGATGGTTGTAATCACTCTTCCAATATAAATACAGAGCTGCAGTTGTGTTCCCTACTCCATAGTGTCGGTAACATTGTTCATTGAGTTGTTCATTTTGATACTTGTCAAGTTGAGTAATTTAAGTTGTATATAGGTATATGTTCATTGTGCATCCTTATATTAGTTTTCTAGATTGTATGCTGTGATTGTGTTTGCCTTTCCTTTATGCAGGAATTGTCTTGGAGTCGGCTTTGGAGGAGTTCTTCTTGGCTGCATTGAGATCTCCAAATAAATCTAGAAGGACATTTGAGCTAAACACTCTTTCCATACTTGGTTAACTGATATTTGATAGATGAACATGTGTATAACTTGGTAGCTTCTGCAGATAATCTTACAGTCTGTCAAAGGTCCCGGGAAGGCCTTTGAGGGTAGTTTTCATTCTCCATACACCGTGCATTTTACCCCATAGCAGAGATGAGAGCTAGAAAGCCAAGAGCTTCAGAGCCAGGGATAAGATGGTGTCTAAACCCATTGAGTTCTGTGTAAAACAGTGGAGTTGATCCAGGAGCTTGTAAAAGGACTTTACCGTAATCCTAGAGAGCCTACTCGAGTTAACTAGAGCTCACGGAGATGTAGCCCAAGAGTTTTGGGTGAACTCCTAATTAAATTGCTATTTTGTGTGTTTTGTTTATTGCTGCCTTATTTTTTGTTATATGTATTTACATATCAGCATAAAACAATAGAATTTTAAAACCCATAAATAGTTCAGAACAAACATAAGCACACACCTATATTTTCAAGCATATTATCAATTCTGCAATGGTTAATCAATAAGACTTGGGAATATTTAAGTTTTGGGAGTGGGAGAGGTGCTTGTAAGTTAGACAAGAAGCCTAAGAGCCCCATTTTCAGATCAATCATGAACACTGAAGCTAGCTCAGCATAGTTAGATACAAAACAACAAAGGAAATTTACTTTCCCTTGCAGACTCTGTAATTGATGAAATAAAGAGGGAGGGGGTAGATTGACAATAGCCTCGACTTTAAGACGATCAAGATGAATTCCATCTTTCAAAAAAGTAAAACCGAGGAGGCACCTGGATTCAACGTAGAAGACACATTTATCCAGACTCAGCTGAATGTTGTAGTGTCTGCAATGAAAAAAATTTGTCGAAGATGATTAGGATGGTCATGGCGCTTACGTGAATGAGCAAGAAGATCATCGAAATAAGGTTGAACGATGTTTTTAATGTCATGGAAAGCATATGACATCGCTCTTTGAAAAGTTTCCCTAGCATTCTTAAGGTCAAAAGCGAGTTTTTTATACACAAAAGTCCTCCACGTATAGATAAAAGCAGTCTTATCTTGATCAGCTGGCACAATGTTTATCTGGTTGTAACCAGAAAAAAAGCATCCATAAAGGAAAATATTTCACTCCCAACACATTCATCGATGATCTGGTTTATAAAAGGAGTGGGGTAATTATCCTTTGGACAAGCATGATTAAGATCACGGTAATCAACACAGACCCAAATGGTGCCCTGCTTTACCGGTACGATATTTGACACCCAATCTATCAGAGGGATAAGATAAATAAATCTAGCTTTAAGAAGTTTTTCAACTTCCCCTTTAATGGCAGTCATTTTTCTAGGACTACTAGAAGTTGGAGAAGCAAATCCTGAAGTTGGAGTAGCAGGTTCAGTTTCAAGCTCAGATATTTCAGGTTTTTTAGCTAATTCACTAGTAGGAGAAATACTACCAGTAACTTCGGAAAATGAAATTGGCTGTTGAATGTACTCTGTTGTTTGTATTTGATAATCAGGATGAACAATTAAAGATGACTCTCCAGCTTCTGGTGATCCAACTCTACTGTCACTAGGTGATACAAGAGCTCGTAGCCCTTCAAGCTGACTTGGTGTGTACTCAAGAGGTTTCCCCTGAAGTCTATGAGATTGTCTAGGGTAATTCAGCCACGATTAAATATTTAATTAATCACACGCAAACAAAGAAAATTTCAATAAAACCACCTAAAGTCTCTAAAGAAACAAACAACTAAATCACACGCCTAAAAAATCTAAGAGTTCAAACCACACACAAACAATAACTTCCCATACTAAAAACACTAGTTGGTGATGAAATCCAACGTCGTAGAAATTTAATACAGAAAGGGCGGTTGGAACAGTTACCCCGACAACCTGCTTAATGAAACAAACTGGCACAAGTTTCTTCAAAAAACCATTTCAAGTGAAGAGAACCCCCCAGAGAGTCCAAGTGAGTCTAGTCGACATCTGCTCCAAGTACAGTGAGACCCATCCTTCATCGTCACCTTAGGAAATAATCTTAAGTTTATGGACACTAAGGTTACCAACAGCAACAAATACAACTGGGGGAACAGTCTACGATCCAATCTACGTGCAAGGGTAGAGTAACAAAACTCAATCCCCTTGAAGGCTCCTCAACGTGATCAATTCAAGGTTTACCAACAAGTGACCCCAGGCTCCTCGGAAATGGTTAATCCAAGGTTTATCGTTTATCATACATGCAAATCTTCTATCTTTCCCAATGAAATAGACTTGATTGTCTCAAAGGTTCAGACATGATCTCGTGATTGACTCCTTTAAGAGAAGCTTCCCAGAATGTATCAATTACAATTGAATTTATTTCCTACCGCAAGATATAGCTACTTGTTTGTTTTAACTATCTTGGAGAGTTAATTACTCTCTACTCCAAGATACTAGCCTAAGCTATATTGGTGATAAGAGCCCTAGAAATAAAAAATATTACTAGATCAATTTTAATTAAGCGTTGCTTTTATGGGTTGTTCTTTAAGTCAATAGATATGGAGATGAAACTTTGATGGTGTGAAGACTCGACTCCAAAAACACTAAAAAAATGCACTTAAAATGATAAGCAATTCATTTTTCTTTCAATGAAAATCTAGCTAAAAGAAAGAGTTTGAGAATGCAATTCTTTGAGAAACAATTCTTTCTTTCAACATGTAAATGAAAATAAAATATTTTTGTCTTTTTCAATAAGAACTCAAAATGAGACTACTAATTAATGCTCACAACAAATCCCTTTCCTTTTTCAAAACTCGAAACTACAAAAAACAATTTACTTCAAAAGAGATCTACAAGTTCTAGAAAACACTTAAAACTACAAAACTAACCTTGAGATCTACAAACTTTTAAAAAAATCTTTTTGAGGATGTTTTACTTACTTGTTCAGTAAACTAAGGATTCATTCATTCAGAATAACAAATCAATCAAAAAACATCCAGATATGTTTTCTTTTATAAAAATGAAATTCAAAACTTATAACAAAGCTTGTTCAAAGATTTGAAAAGAGAAAGCTAAATCTATTTCTCATAAAGTATAGAATTCACAACCAAGTCAAACTCATCAAGAAGACGAAAAGACACCAGGGTAATCTAAGGTTTCTCAAGCTTCTGATCTTTGAGTCACTACAGAGACCATGTGAAAACCACTCCAGGCATGCAAAACTTCTAGAAAATCATCTAAAACAAAAATACCATTGGAACTCACTCACAAGAGATTTTTGACAAGACAAATGCAGATCTGGGTAGACACTAAAGACCTTAAATGAAACCTAAACTTAACTAGAAGAAAACATTTTTAGGTTTTTCAAAAAAAAGTACAGGGTCTGCAGGCTTCCAGAAGAACCAGGTGTGGTCCCGCTCTGTTTACCAAAGAAAAAGTGCGGAGATGCCCGCACTGTCTGTAAAGAGAAAGTGCGGTCCCCTGAAAACTTCAAAAAAAAACAAAAAATAATCCAGATTCTAAAAACTACCCAAGCCAACATACATCAATCAAAACCAGAAACGAAAACAAGTTTCTCAAGTCAAAGACAAAGGAAAACCAAAAACCAAATTCAGTTCCCCGGCGGAGTCGCCAATTTGTTGGCCGGATAAATCAATCTTGTGGACAAGACCAATCTCCTCAGTATAAGAAGATAGTCTAGCAACAAATAGACAAACAAATCTATCTTTCTCTAGACATATGCGATTTATAAACAAATACTATAGAGGTGTTAAGATCCTACCTTAGATCCAACGCTTGTTCGTAGTAGCCATCCTCCAATTGTTCGAAAGAGTTACTTTTGAGAACTTTCAATCACAAACAAGCAAACATCAAATAGCACCTGCATAGCAAATATCATAAATCATGTCTATTATGGTGATCAAGGAATCCATAAAATAAACCATGAATCAACAGCTTATTGAGAAAAACAAACTTATTTGTATTAACTTTGAAGTAGAAGAACCATACAACCTTTTCAGCCTTGATGTTGAACAAGCTCTTCCTGGGGTCCGAAATAGTAATTTCCTTTACTTTGACAAGCCTTGCACTCCTCCAAATGAGATCTTAGAGGTATGTAATCTCTCCTCATAAAAACTCAACTAAAGAAGACTAAGTTCCAGTAGCATTTCACCTCAAAAATATTCATCTTTCAACCTCCCAAGTAACCAATCCATTGCTTCATTTTATAGTGCAGAGGAGGAAGTTACAGGTCCACCTATGAAGGGATAGAATCCTCCTTCAAAGGGATAAGCTCCTCACATCAAGGGGTTAGCTCCTTAAGGTATGGGATACACGAACCTTAAGAGAGCAAACTTGCCACCTCAAGATTCCTTCCAGAAGCTTCTAGAAATGACTGAAAGTGAGTTTTTTAGAATATACTTGTGCCTTTTAACTTTTACAGGGGTTTTCACCCATAACATAGAGACAGAGCGATCAGGTGCATAGGAAACATGACCATTAGGTGCGGGACCGTAGGTAATGCAAAGAGAAAGTGCAGAACTAGAGTTTTAGAGACTTTTGAGGACTTTCTCTTATTTTCAAGGCTTGATATGAGGAACTGAGGCTTAAGACTTGCAAAGGAGGAAAGAATGAGTGGTAATGGACTCACACAGATTACAAAATGTCAAGGTGACAATTTTTAGTGCAACAGATTGCCCCCTAAAGTGCGAAGTCTGTAATAGATGAAGATAGAGTTTGTCATCTATGAAGAGTGAAGTACTTTATCATTTCAAGGATTATCCTGTTGACACCCCAAACGGTACCTATAAAAACATTCAATGCAAAATATATATATGTGAACATATCATCGCTGAGGTACGCATTCCCATACTCAGATCAAAACTGACTAGAAAACTAACTAAATTGTCCTGATACAGGAATGATTTTGTAATGCATCAAGAGTATAGACATGTGTAGACACAGTATGGGCACAGCCATATGTTTATGAATAGTCCACTATACAATGAATAACAAAATTCCTCGCAGCCTGGATGGTAGGAAGTAGATCCAAGGTCTTGATTTCTGCTTCCCAAACTAGTACGATTCTATCCATGTGAATGAATTTGTCAAAGTCGAACATGGTAGAAACCACTTGATTACCAGTTAATGATGTAAACTATTAACAAGTGTGAGAGAAACCACCAGTAATGTCAATGGCTCTCAAAGTACCCAGTTCAATCCATGAAATTTGAATAAGTGAGCTAAAGCCTAACATGACATAGAATCCTTTGATCGAAGGTCAATGATGCAAGCTATCGTCGAAGGCGAGAAACCTGCCATTAGGGCATGCAGATTTCAAGGTACTGACGATTTCTAGATCATCTTTCTAGATAATGAGCTGAAGTTGATAGAAAGCTATCTGTCGTAGGCAAGCCCACAACATGAAATCATAGATCAAGTTTTGAAGAAATATATTGGCAAGGACTGACTCAGGGATGGTCAAAAATGGATGACAGATATTTTGCAAATGAATGGTTTATTTGAACTGACCTCTTGAACACATAACGACACTACAGATGGTTTGGTGACAATTGACCCAAAGCTAATACCCAGAAACCGGCTAAAGACTTTCAATATGGTTTGATTAACTGTTAGGCAAAGGATTTCCCAACCCAGATGAACAAAAGTGTCATGTTCAAGAGTGGTTAACGGCATTTCTAAAACACAAAGTGTAACAAACAAGTTCATTTTTCTCTCTTTTCCCCCACCATTTCTGGCAAGTACCTCTTTATTTTTAACAAGCTTGAGGAGGATAACATTTTCTTGTTTATAAGCTCATCCTTCGGATGACTCCAACTTAGTTTAAAATTCGAACCCTAAGAAGGAGTGGTTCGTTCCTATTTAAAATTGAACAGGTCCTTTACTGTTAAATTTTAACGAGTCCAGTATAGGAAAAACTCAATGTTTTTCAATTTTAGGGAGTTAGAAGAAAAACTTAAGAAAACTCCATGGGTGTAATTTTTCGTAAATTTGTGTCCCTCAAGCCCAAAAAAGTATAAAATAATACTTGAGAGAACTGCTTGACCATTACGATCAAGGAGTACTTTTCATAATTAGTGACTCCGATCCGAAAAAGTAAAAAATTGGTCGAAGACACGTCGTTTCGTAACCAGTATCGAACTTGAAACGACAAAAGTCCGACGATCTTTTCATGTTTAGACGGTCAGAAAAGAGCTGTAAGTGGACCGCCCTTTTAATTTCGTTTAACGAGTTAAAAGGGGAAAAACTCGACAATATTTTCATATTTTACGAGTCAGAAAAGAGCTTTAAAGAGGACTCCAATGTTTCGCTTTTTCGTAAATTTTTGAAAGAGTCCGAAAAAGTGATAAAAATATACTCTTTGTTGAAAAATGATCAATTTTCCCTGAAAAATCAAATATTCTGCACAAAAAATCAAAATATTACTCATACCTATTTAAGATAAATAAAAATGTATTTAAAAATTTACATTTTTAAAGTGAAAAATAAATAAATAAAAAATTCATTTATTCAAAAAATCTTATAAAAAGGGCTTTTCTAAGTTCATTTTTACCATTTGATTTCAGAGTGAGAAGTGAGAGCTTTTGGTTATGAAAGTTCCTGTGAAGATTCTGGAAAATCCGTCCATTGGAATCGAAAACCGTTAGCTCCAGGTAATCCACATCCTCTTTATCTTACATTTCATCCATTTACATTTCATTTTTAGGCTTTAATTGTGATTTTCAAAGGAGAATTTAGTTTAGAAAATCGCTCACGGGGGTCCGCAGGTGCAACACGCGGCCCCTACAGACCCCGACATTTTTCTACAAAGAAAAAAGTCGTGGGTCTGCATCTGTTGCTTACCACGTGTGTGGACCTATGCACTGTTTGTAAGCAGTGGGTGTGGACCCCGCAAAATGCATTTGAAAGACATAAATTTCTCCAATCTTGCCCAAAATGTTTTGAACTAAATTGTTCTAATATGTCTTTTTTGCATTATAGGACACTCAAAATGCTTATTTGGCGGGAACGCGAGCATGAGGATGTGGATCTTTCCAAAATAAATCATCTGCCCACATTGCAGGCATTGAGAGTGTGTGGTCTGTTTAAGTTCTGGGCCATACCAGGCATGAGGGCTCAAGTATACTTCTTGCAATGGCTGGTAGATAGGTGGAACATACAAGACCAGTGTTTCGTGATTGGTGGCCACCAGCTCGAAATCGAGCTAGAGGACATATATTTTTTGACTGGTTTGCCCAAGAGAGGCGAACAATTATCTCTTTTCAGGACTAGACCAGGTGGCTAGTCTAGTCACTAGTCTCAAAATTCTTGAAATAGGGCTTTATAAGTTTGGATTTCATTATCCATACAAGAAGCAGCTATATGAATGTTTTCAATAATTCCGGGTTTAACTAAAATGTCGATAGGAACCGTTTGAGAGATATTTCCCAAATTTAACTCAGAATCAGGATGTTGCAATGGATTCTATGGTCCTTTGACATAGTCAGTAGTAAAAATAGATGACAAATCATTTTCAAAATGATCAAGCTCAGGTAAAAACGAAGATCAATGATGAAGATCTTCCCATGGTAAATCATCAAAAGACAAAAGTTCACGAATCTTCTCATCAGTATGAACAGGATCAGAAAATGTTCTTGAAGCTGAGGTTGATATCGAAAGTGATTCCCCATGGACTACATTCATTGGATCAATTTCAGTTGAATAGGAATCAGAAAACGACTGTACAGCCTGATATGCAATTTCAAAGGGACTTAAAGGCATCGCATCACCAAATGAATCCACCTCAGAATCAGAAGGTACGATCCAAGGATCATCAAAAGCAATAGTGTTTGATGAAATCATATAGATAGTTGCAATAAAAGGCAATATGTTAGGAGGGGGGAAGGAAAAAGTTCCTAGTAAACCGGAATATTTAATCAAACCTACTCCAACATCCTTGTAAGGGATAGTTGTTTTACCGACGTGCTGAATACTATCCATAGAGGCTGGGTCGGATGAGAAATAAGTCAGCTGGTCTATCGTAACAATCTTTCCATTATGAGGAAACTTGATAAGCTGAAAGACCAATGAAACAATAACAGTCATAGCATAAGACCAACTGTGACCCAAGAGAAGGTTGTAATCTAGAGGGGCATCAACCACTTCCACATCTAGAATTACAGTTTTGCCTTTGAACCCTATAGGTAAATCCTGCAAAATACCCAAAGGATGGAACCCTCGGCCATCAAAAGCCTTTAGAATCATCGGAGACTGATTGAGTGTGGGAAAACCAAGCGATCTCCAACACTGGATCGACATAATACACGTAGAAGCTCCTTCATCAATCACAATCCAAAAGCAAGGTCTGTTTTTTACTAACACTGGAATCTGGAAAGCCATTTGATGAGGTAGGCAGGGTGTACTATTATCTAAATCAAATATTATTAGGTTCGAATCCTGAATATGAACAGCTCCTATAGCAGACAATAGTAATTTACGCTGTGCTGGGCATGATTGCAGCACTTCCAAAGCCGACATTGCTGAAGGGGAAATAGCTAAATCTTCAACAATGTTATAATTCTGAGCAACTATCACATGTGGATTGAAAGCTGATTTACAAAGTATACCTTTAGCAGGCGGTTTGATTACTAAGTTATGGTTGGGTTTCTCGATCTGTAGTAGATCAGAACCAAGAGGAGTTGTAGTTGATGTGTTTGAATTAGAAGATTCTGCTTCTTTACCACCAACACGATTTTTACTACCATAATCTTGCGATCGCGTCGCAATCCTAACATGAGACATCATCATAATGGGTTCTTCTAAGGCATTCAAGGAAGAACCAATCATCTTACTATCTTGATTAGGAAAAGGATCCTTCAAGACAACAGGCATTTGAGAACCTTTAACGATTTTCGAAACCTCTACTCGATGTGGGAAGTCTTTGGTAAAATGATCCTCGTTGCAAATGAAACAAAGATAGCAAGGTTTATGTTTTTCATCAGTAGATTCATTTTTATCTGTTTTCTCTTTTGAGTTTTGTTTGATTTTCTTCTTTCCCTTCTTTTTATTACCGGTTTTTGATTTGGCCGTAGATGATTCTACAACATGAATATTGGCAGGAATTTCAGCGGAAGAATCTCTTGTCGGGGAATCAGGTAAATTTATAATAGGAGAAGAATTATTTGAAGATTTCTTCTTACTTTTAGTACTAACTAAACCAATCATACCATCAGTGGCATGAGACCCTGAAGGAGCTGCAGTTATTTGATCGTGTTTTGGAAGATCAGGGATTTTTTAATGTAAAGTACCTGACTGCGTATAGACGAGGTCAAGGTATTGAGCCTAACCAATGACTTGCTCTTCAATGACAACTCCTGCCTTAGCTACATCTTCAATGATTTTAGGTAACAATGATTTAACGAACCATTCTGCTAAAATTTGATCCGAAATAAAAACTTTCACCAAACGCCTTCTACATCGCCATTCATGAATATGATCAGAAATATATGTGGACATGGATTGTTTCAGTGAAGTTAAAATTTCTGTGCCATTTTCATATCTGACAGGTAACTAAAAATGAGTTAAGAAAGAAGTGGCTAACTGACCAAAATTATAAAAAGAGCCTCGTGGTAATTCAATGTACCATTTGGCGGCAAGACCAATCAGAGTTCGTTGAAAATGACGTAATCGAATTGAATCATCAATGATGGAATTAGATGCACACCAGAGGTGATAAGTCATAACATGATTTGATGGATCCTCTCCTGACTTACCCTCGAATTTCAAGATATCACTGGGCAACTTACTAGGCATTGGTAGCCAATATGAAGGATAGTAAATTGGATCATTCGTAAGGCGCGCCAAATCAGGTAAATCCAAAGTTGCAATAAATGGTAACTGACGGTTAGGGTCGCAAAAACCTTGGGTAACAAGACCAGCCCCAGGAGGAGGATATCCAAGATATCCTGGAATTGGATTTGCATTAGGAATGTTATAACCTCCCGGGAAACCAGGATTAACTGGACCAAACTGGGGTTGTTGAGGCTGTTGAAAAGTATAGCCAGGATATGGTTGATACTAATAAACTAGATTTTGTACAATAGGACCAAATTGATATTGTCTCTAGTACGGTTGATAAGTGAATTGCAGTTGACTTGTGACAACCATACTTGGACCAGCTTGTCCTGCAGGCATCTAGACCGAAGTCTGAACTGTAAGTCTTAACTGTGGTAAAGAGGCTTGAGGAGTTTGCACTGATACAAGAACAGTAGAAACCGGAGCTACAGATACTCCAGAAACAGGTGTGGTATGTTGAACAGAAGTTGCAGTAGTTGCAGCAGCAGTTTGAGGTGGAGTTTGAGGTGAGCTAGGCCCAGGTTGCTGAACTAAACCAGGTGCATAGGTTTGAATAGTAGGTTGGACAGGTTGCTGGGTTGGACCAGAAACCAAAGGTTATGTAGGTTGACTTCATAACTGCACATTAGGTTTCATAGTCTGTTGAGTTTGAGATGGATCCCACATCATATTCATTCCAGGGTATGGACCCATAAAAGGTTGTGTATATGGAGGACCATAACCTGGTTGAATGTAGGGCTGATAATTAAGCGGTACATTTCTAGCTCCTTGTAAAAATAATTGACTAGAAGGTGGTTGGAAACCTTGAATTTGGTACTGACCTTGAGGTTGATAACCTTGAGGCATGTACCGAAACTGGCGTTGACCTTGAGGTATATATTGAAACTAGGGTTGACCTTGAGGTATGTATTGATTCTGGAGTTGACCTTGAGGTATGTACTATCTTGAAGGTATGTACTGTCCTTGAGGTTGCCCCCTAGGCAGTAACTGACTACCTTGAGGTTGCCCCCTAGGCGGTAACTGACTACCTTGAGGTTGCCCCCTAGGTGGTAACTGACTACCTTGAGGTTGCCCTCCAGGCGGTAACTGACTACCCTGGGGTTGCCCCCAGGTGGCAACTGACTACCTTGGGATTGCAGATTTGGAATACTACCAAACATCATAATGATTTCTTCTACGCTCAATGCTTGAGCTCCATTATTACCAGTTGCTAACTCATGTTCGATTGGTTGAGGAGATGCTCCTGAAAAAGTACCAGCGAGTGACTGGTACCCCAAAGGAACAGAAGGACCGCCATATAAAAATGTTTCTAGTGTTTGGGAAAACATAGATGACTATCTTGACATATTAAATGGAGGATAATAACCTCTTGGTGTAGGATGAAAAGGAATTCGAGGTGGTGAAAAACTAAGACTCAGGTTTTCTAAAAAATTTGTCAATGATATGTACCAAGCGTCACTTCTAAAAGGATTGTAGAATATTGATTCACGCTCCCTAAGATTTAAAGTTGGTTGGTTTTCGGGAAGAATTACGTCTTCGTCCAGACTGACAAGTTCTTCAATAGAAAGGAGGATAGAAGGAAGATTTAGGGTAATGATATTTCCTACCCTAGGTGAACTAGGACCACTAGAAGTTGGAGAAACAAATCCTGAAGTTGGAGTAGCAGGTTCAGTTTTAGGCTCAGAAATTTCAGGTTCTTCAGCTAATTCACTGGTAGGAGAAATACTACTAGTAACTTCGGAAAATTAAATTGGCTCTTGAATGTACTTTGTTGTTTGTATTTGATAATCAGGGTAAACAATTAAATATGACTATTTGGCTTCTGGTGATCCAACTCTACTGTCACTAGGTGATACAAGAGCTCGTAGTCCTTCAAGCTGACTTGGTGTGTACTTAGGAGGTTTCCCCTGAAGTCTACGAGATTGTCTCGGTAATTCAGCCACGATTAAATATTTAATTAATCACACACAAACAAAGAAAATCTCAATAAAACCACCTAAAGTCTCTAAAGAAACAAACAATTGAATCACACGCCTAAAAAATCTAAGATTTCAAACGACACACAAACAGTAACTTCTTGTACTAAAAACACTAGTTGGTGATGAAATCCAACATTGTAGAAATTTAATATAGAAAGGGTGATTGGAACAGTTACCCTGACAACCTGCTTAATGAAACAGACTGGCACAAGTTTCTTCACAAAACCATCTCGAGTGAAGAGAACCCCCCCAGAGAGTCCAAGTGAGTCTAGTCGACATCTACTTTAGGTACAGTTAGACCCGTCCTTCACCGTCACCTTAGGAAATAATCTTAAGTTTATGGACACTAAGGTTACCAACAACAACAAATACAACTGGGGGAACAATCTACGATCCGATCTACGTGCAAGGGCAGAGTAACAAAGCTCAATCCCCTTGAAGGCTCCTTCACATGATCAATTCAAGGTTTACCAACAAGTGACCCCAGGCTCCTCGACAATGGTTAATCTGAGGTTTACCGTTTATAATACGCGCAAATCTTCTATCTTTCCCAATGAAATAGACTTGATTATCTCAAAGGTTCGGACATGATCTCGTGATTGACTCCTTAAGAGAAGCTTCCCAGAATGTATCAATTACAATTGGATTTATTTCCTACTGGAAGATATAGCTACTTGTTTGTTTTAACTATCTTGGAGAGTTAATTACTCCCTACTCCAAGATACTAGCCTAAGCTATATTGGTGATAAGAGCCCTAGAAATAAAAAATATTACTAGATCAATTTTAATTAAGCGTTGCTTTTAGGGGTTGTTCTTTAAGTCAATAGGTATGGAGATGAAACTTTGATGGTGTGAAGACTTGACTCCAAAAACACTAAAAAATGCACCTAAAATGATAAGCAATTCGTTTTTCTTTCAATGAAAATCTAGCTAAAAGAAAGAGTTTGAGAATGCAATTCTTTGAGAAACAATTCTTTCTTTCAACATGTAAATGAAAAGAAAATCTTTGTCTTTTTCAATAAGAACTCAAAACGACACTACTAATTAATGCTCACAACAAATCCCTTTCCTTTTTCAAAACTCGAAACTACAAAAACCAATTTACTTCAAAAGAGATCTACAAGTTCTAGAAAACACTCAAAACTACAAAAACTAATCTTGAGATCTAAAAACTTTTAAGAAAACCTAATTGAATAAAAGCTTCAAATATTTTTGAGCATGTTTTACTTACTTCTTCAGTAAACTAAGGATTCATTCGTTCATAATAACAAATCAATCAAAAAACATCCAGATATGTTTTCTTCTATAAAATTGAAATTTAAAACTTATAACAAAGCTTGTTCAAAGATTTGCAAAGAGAAAACTACATCTATTTCTCTCAAAGGATAGATTTCACAACCAAGTCAAACTCATCAAGAAGACGAAAAGACACCAGGGTAATCTAAGGTTTCTCAAGCTTCTGATCTTTGAGTCACTACAAAGACCATGTGAAAACCACTCCATGCATGCAAAACTTCTAGAAAATCATCTAAAACAAAAAACCCATCGGAACTCACTCACAAGAGTTTTTTGACAGGACAAACGCAGATCTGGGTAGACACAAAATACCTTAAATGAAACCTAAACTTAATTGGAAGAAAACATTTTTAGGTTTTTCAAAAAAATTTACAAGGTCCGCAAGCTTCCAGAAGAACCAAGTGTGGTCCCGCTCTATTTACTAAAGAAAAAGTGCGGAGATGCCCGCATTGTCTGTAAAGAGAAAGTGTGGTCCCCTGAAAACTTTGAAGAAAACAAAAAATAATCCAAATTCTAAAAACTACCCAAGCCAACATACATCAATCAAAAACCAGAAACGAAAACAAGTTTCTCAAGTCAAAGCAAAGGAAAACCAAAAACCAAATTTAGTTCCCTAGCGGAGTCGCCAATTTGTTGGCCAGATAAATCAATCTTGTGGACAAGACAGATCTCCTTAGTATCAAAAGATAGTCTATCAACAAACAGACAAACAAATCTATCTTTCTCTAGACATATGTGATTTATAAACAAATACTATAGAGGTGTTAAGATCCTACCTTAGATCCAATGCTTGTTCGTAGTAGCCATCCTCCAATCGTTCGAAAGAGCTACCTTTGAGAACCTGCAATCACAAACAAGCAAACATCAAATAGCACCTGCATAGAAAATATCATAAATCATGTCTATTATGGTGATCAAGGAATCCATAAAATAAACCATGAATCAACAGCTTATTGAGAAAAACAAACTTATTTGTATTAACTTTGAAGTATAAGAACCTTACAACCTTTTCAGCCTTGATGTTGAACAAGTTCTTCCTCGGGTTCGAAACAGGAATCTCCTTTACTTTGACAAGCCTTTCACTCCTCCAAATGAGATCTTAGAGGTATGTAATCTCTCATCATAAAAACTCAACTAAAGAAGACTAAGTTCTAGCCGTCTTGAAAAGGCAAGTCCAAAGTTGAGGTATGTAATCTCTCATCATAAAAACTCAACTAAAGAAGACTAAGTTCTAGCCGTCTTTTGGACTTGCCTTTTCCCTTCTTTTTACCTTTAGAGGATTTGTCTACTACGGTAGACTGGACAATGTGAACCTCAGAGGTTTTACCAAGAGCAGGTGAATTTAGAGAGGGATCACTAGAACCAGTGTTTGAGACTGCCTTCTACTTGGAAGAAGATTTTGTGGGCATATGAGACATGGAACCAACCACTCCAACAACAGGTGGGGTAGCTAGAGACTTCGATGTTGTTAGATCGAATGATGGTCTTGGAGCATCGGGTAACATATCATATAATGTGTCATATTGTGAGTGGACGAGGTCTAAATACTGGGCATGAGTGATGGCTTGCTCCTCAATGACACAAGCACCCATAGATATGTCCTCAACAATTTTGCTGACGAATGACTTGGTAAACCATTCTGTCAACAAATGATCAGCAATTTTAGACTTGATCAAGCGACGCCAACGCCTCCATTCATGGATGTGATCAGAGATATGGCTCCTAGTGTCTTGCTTAAGGGATGTAAGCAAATGGGTACCAGTTTCATAGCGAACTAGCATCTGAAAATGTGTGAGGAAAGCCATAGAAAGAGTGTTAAAGTCATTGTAGGTACCTTGAGGTAATTCAATGTACCACTTAGATGCACCACCTGTGAGAGTTCATTCAAAAAGTCGAAGATGAATAGAATCATCAACATACGAATTAGACGAGCACCAGAGGTGATATGTCATCACGTGGGCTTGTGGATCCTCCTTCACTTTTCCCTCAAACTTCGGAAAATCACTCAGAATCTTGGACGGGACTAGAGGCCAATATGGCAAATGAAGAATGGGATCATTCGTGAGTATAGAAACATCTGGCAGCTCTAATGTGGCAAAGAAAGGCAACTGCATATTAAAAGGCATTTGGGGCCTCTAAGAAGGCCTGGACTACAGAACCCATCCTTGTTGATAAGGATTTTGTCCCCATAGTGGAGGATTTTGTCCATATGGCATTTGATTTTTCCCCCATTGTAGGTTACCTTGCCCGTAGGGAAGATTTTGACCTGCCTAGCCTTGATACTATCCGACCATCGGCTGCTAATAAGCAACATACGGGTTAAAAGGTCATTGAGCCTGTTGGCCTTGGACATATGGATTTTGCACCTACTGCCCCTAGACATAAGGGTTTTGAACCTGCTATGCTTGGACATAAGGATTTTGCACCTACTACCCTTGGACATAAGGATTCTGAACCAGCTGCCCTTGGACATAAGGATTTTGAACCTGCTACTGCAGGACTTGACCTTGGCCTTGCAAAGGTTGACCATGTTGATATGAGTACTGTTATCACTTAGATTTTCCTTGAAGTTGTTGGAAGAAGGAAAGGGGTCCGAGGTAACCACAAATCAATCTTTTAAGTACAGGTTCTAGCCAACCTATACTCAGAGAGGGCTCTCTCTTTATGATTTAGCTTTGTTTTTTGGGATATTAGGCTAGTTATGACAGCTTTGGGGGTTGTGATTTTGTTTGGTGGTGGAATTCAGTAGCAGATGGATAGAACAAGGTATTTCAGGCCATTGGACTATGGAGTCAACTGAAGATGGCTTAACTAGATCAGGTTGATTTAACAAAGGAGAAATTTCATAGGGCAAGATAGCCAAACAAAGACAAATGATAGTTTCAAATGGGTGAAATGTTCTTGAACAGGGAGGAAGGGCAACTAAGAATCCTTCAACAGGGTCCAGGATGAGGGAAAGTGGGTGCTCATTAACAAAAAGCAATTAAGTATTCTTTGTTAAATGGTCACAGTGATAAATTATGAAAGCAGGGAGCACTTAATAATTCCCTACCTATAATAGCCTAGAAGAAAACATTAAGAAAAATAAATGATTTGAAGACAGAATGCAGTAAAGCTTTTTCTGAAATATAACTTTTCATTTATCATTCAGATATGAAACACATATGAATATTGATTAAACCAAAAAAAATGTAAAAATCACAAGATATAGAATACTTATTTGTTTCTCGTTTGACACAGGTATCCTGTAAAAGTCCTTTGATTTATTACTTTGTTCCAGCCAGCCATACAAAAGTTGTTCAACAGCACTTGAATTTCAAAGTATATTGTCTACAAAAATGTCTAAGAATCCACCCTCAATACTTCAAATGAGGAAGTATTTATACAAATGTTTACATCAAAATATCTCCTAACTAAGAGAGATATATTCTAGGAGAACTAAATATCTTTTACATGAATATAGAGACAGATGGTCTCGAATGTAGAAACAGAATGTGAACTGATTGTTGTTGTCCCTGTTTTTGTTGAAGGAGCTGGAGGTCGGTCCTATGAATGTGCATCTTGATGTCGTGCTAGTAACTCTATGCTGGACATCTGATTTTATCTTTTCAATGATACTCTTTCACCTGTATATGATACTCTTTACCTGTTCACCATTGTTCACCCTTGTTACACAGTAATTTGTCACCGCCTCCACTCCCGATCCTTTCACTGTGTCATGTGTCCAAGTCAAACATGCTCATGCTAAACAAATTCTCGCTTATGCTGCCAATTGACCCACTTTTCCTAAGTTGGCTACCTCATTGTGACTATGGACTTAATATACGCGCTGAAAAGCGCTCATAAACAATCCAGGCATGTTGCCAGTGCGGAAGTACATTTGATTCCTATGATGGCCTGATTTCATGCGCCAGTGCGGGGCTCTTTGTTATCTTTAGCGATGATCTGACTGGCTACATTGCTCACTAGCGATGTCAGCGCTGAAGCTCAGTTATGTACCCGTGATGATACAGATTAGGCGAATTCATTCCAACAATCGGCCTTCTGGATCACTCCAGACCTGGTTGTTGGCATAGTTTGTGTCACCCTTCCTTCCCTGGTGTGGCAGTTCCGTCAATTATGCTACCTTTCTTAGGGATAAGCTCTCTCTTCTACCTTTCATGGGGGCTCCTTCTCCTATTTAAACACTCACCTTTGATATGATCAGCTAGTTGCTAGTTGGAAAATTCTTGGTTTGAGCAGTGTTGTTAGTGCTTTGATAGATAGCTGGTGTGAGTGTGATAAGTGTGAGAGTGTTGCTAGTTTGGGGAAGGTTGCGAAGTGCCCTTGATTTCATGTAAAACTTGTGAGTGAGAGAGAGAGAGACTTGTATGTTGGGAGATCCATCTTCAAAGAGTAAATGCTTGAAGAACATGCTGGCTGGATCCCTCTGAGAAGGCTTGTGACGTTAAGACTTTGGTTGTAAGCTGACTCTTATTTTCGTTATTAATGCAATCAATGATGTTTTCCTATGTCTTGTATGTAATGTACTTGATAGCTCATGACTTATTGACTTTGTGAGTAAATGGTTCATTGTTGTTCTCCGATTACGTGCTTTGTTGTATTTCCTTTGCTTGTTTCAGGTTGATCACTCATTGAGGAGGAGGAAGCGGAAGCTGGAGTAGCGCAATGGAACTCCATCGACCACTAGTTGAGGTAGGCCTCCAACTTTGACTATTTAAGGAAAGCTATTGTTGATTTGTCCTTGTTTGTGACTAGACCCACTCTAGGGCTAGAGGGGTTGCCTCTCTCCGCAGAGGGAACACTTTCCTGCATCACAAATTGGCGACTCTGTTGGGGAATCTATCCTATGTTTTTCCCTTTGCTCTTGTTTTGATTTTGAATTTGGTCTCTCTTTGCTTTTGGGGATTGATTATCAGTTTCTTGGATCACCTGGGTTGATCTGGGAGGTCCCTTTACTGTCTGTTAGCCTGGTTGGTTGTTGTTTGGGAGTCTTTGGCTTGTTTGCCTTTGTTTTTTGCATCATCGCGGAACTTAGCCTAACAGTCACGCTGACATTGTGATCACTCTTTTGTAAAATCATATGCATCGCGGAATAACGCCACACAGTCACGACGATCCTGGAAATCGGATCATTGTGGGAAATATGTGTACTTCTGCTCTGACAACACTCTGTTGCCACAACTAGCTCCTTATCAGCACTAGTTGCTAGTGTTCTACTCGTGACGATACCTGTAGAACTGATTTTCTCAGTTTTGTCTCCTGAGTTTGCCAGTCCTCTTTATCCCTTTGCCTTTTGCTTGCTCAGTCACTTGGTTTTCACTGTTTATAGTCAAGGCACTTTTTCTTTGGCCTTGTTAGATGAATCTTGCTTTTTTGCCCGTGTGACCTAGTCCATCATTTCAAGTTCCTTGAATCAATTGTCTTGGTTGCTAATTTGTTCAAGATTCGTTTGCAGCTCTTTTATTGGTTTGTTTGAGCCTTCCTCATTTTTTTGTTTCTGGTTGATTTTTAGTGATAGTTATTGAACCAGTCTTTGGTATTGATTCGATCTCTTTTTGCTACCGAACATAGATCACAATTGTTTGGGTCAACCGGTTTTTCACACTTGCTTGTTTGCTTCAAATTTAAAGCATTAAAAATCAAAAGATTGAATTTGTTTAGTGTGTGAAAGTGAAAGTGAATTTGCATTTCAAGGTTGCATATTGAAAAGCGAATGATTAAATCTCTCATTAGTAGTTCTCATGCACTGTAGGAATTGAGGTTTGTATGTATTGTGTGATTGCATTAGGCTTGGTTTTCTTGGTTTGGGAATGATCTCTCTACCCTCTCGTAGGTAGGTGTTCATTGAAGAAAAATGATATTCTGTTCATTCTAGTTGCATCCTAGGATTTCTTGAATACATACAGTAGGGCCTGAAAACTAAAACTTAATTCAAGATCAACCTTAAAATGAACTGAATAAATCTAACAATGCATTGGAACATAATGCTCATTATTTAGAGGTCTAGGCTAGAGACGTGCTCCAGCATCATTAAACCTAGTCACTATTGTTTTCACTCAAGGTTGGGTGATTCCTCCTTCTGTGACTCAATGGCGGTCTAATACGGAATTGTGCTCCCACATACCGTCGAGTATATATTGGAAGACCCCACTAGGTTTATCATCCTATATCCTTAGGAAGCCGTGTCTGCCGCCTTGCAAACCGTAACGCACCGAACACAACATTCGGGAAGATTGACTGCCGTACAGAAAGTCCTTGGTTTTCATATGACTACCAAGGTGTATATGCAATTTTACAGATTGTTTGGTAAACCTTTTTCCTAGTTCTCTAGAGTAGTCACTTTCATTCCTTTTTAGACTCCCTAAAAGAAAAGTTCCATCTGAGCACTTGTCCTTTCAGGCTCATTAAACCTCAAAAGAGATAGAGTCACCTTTTCATCCTTTTCTTGACTCTTGAAACATGAAAAGGTCAGGTTTTTTTCCTGTGTCATAAAATTTACTACCCACGAAATATTCCTGGTAACAGTTTGAGTTCTTGGTTGTGATAAGAGTGTTTTTCAGGCTTGTTCTCGATGGCAACATTCCCTGAGTCTACCAGCCAAGGTTTTCCCCTAGATGGAAATCCTGGTCCGTTTCCTCCATTTGGAAATGTCGGTGCTCCGTATATGGCAACATTGTCTTTGCCTAGGTTAACCATCGGTTTTCCCATGTGGTTATTTTCAACCTCGGTGGTCCCGAGTGTCATGACTCCTGTTCCACTGTCTCCTTCGTCTGAATCACGACATTTTGATTCCAAGGTTGAGCCTGCGCCTTCTTCCCCTGTTTCTTCCTACTGCTCTCCTCCTTCGCCTAGTGAAAGTTTAACATCCAGTAACCAGCAGACTAAGAATAAGAAGAAGAAGAAGAAGTTCAATAAATGTGAGGCCTCCTGTGTAGCTACTGCTCCGAGTGCACCTCAGGTCGGACCACCTTCTACTCCTCCGCGGAAGGTTAAGTTTCCTTGTAAATTGTGCAAGGGTGACCATCTTCTTCATGATTGTCCTGGCATTCCTGGGATCTTAGAAGTATGGTCCCACATTCCAGCTCGTCCCTCATCATCCTCTGAAGCTCATGGTGATGCTACCCTCTCAACTAGCAACAGTAAGAAGAAAGGGAAGATTCAATTCCCCTATAGGCTATGTGAAGGCAACCATCCCCTTCACCTTTGTCCACTCATGGATGAAGCTTCCGTCGTTTTGGAAAGTCTTATAGCTTCTTCACCCCAACTTCGAGTTGGTTATCAAAGGCTCTCTTTAGACCCTCTCCCCGTCGACCAAGAGATTGACTTAGATTCTTCTCTTGTCCATGCTCCTCTTTCTGAACCTAGCTGTGCTAAGCTTGCTCCAGACCAACCATTGGTTGGAGAGAGTGTCGACTTGGGTTCACCACCTGTTGATCACTCTGTTTCGGAAGAGCATCATGCTCGTGTTCTTCTCATCTTGTTAGATTCTCCTGAGTCTGAAAACGACCCTTCTATCCCCGCTGGTCAAGAGGGTCCCTCTTTGGTTCATGTAGAGCAAGGGGGCAATCATGCGATACCCCCACCGAGTAGTTCAGTCATTTCCTTTGACTGGAGTCATTTGACCACCTTCCGCCTTCCATCCCATGTGCATTTCCAGATTACAGTACATGCCTATGATAAGGCATTACCTGGCATTGTCTTGGATGAGGGTGCATCTGTCAGTCTTATGCCTTCCATTACTTGGCAAGCTTTGGGCTCCCCACAGCTTGTGTCGGTCGCACAGAATCTGTTAGCGTTTGACGGAGGAACCAGTCACCCGTTAGGGATCCTTCCAAGGTTCCCTATTACTTTGGGAGGTAAAATCATCTATATCGATGTATTGATTGTCCAAGGTGCTTTAGAGTTCAGTCTTGTCCTTGGACGTGACTATGTTTATGCCATGGGGCCCTTGCCTCTTCACTTTTTCGTGTGGTTTGTTTTCCACACGATGGAAGAATGGTGACCATAGATCAATTATTGTTCTTTATTCCCCCAGTGCCTCCTGTGCAGCTGTCACCCCCTCTCGGTTCTTGTGCACAAGCAGTACCTTCTTTGCCACAGGTCAATTATGTGGCTACCTGTTCCATCTCCGCCTCTGCTAATGATCATGCAAATGGTCTCATACATCATGTACTGGGGGCATTGGAACCCGGTCTGTTATTAGTGCCTCATCACATGTATTCCTCCCAGAGTGTGATTCTTCCATCCCGCGAAGACCTCTTGGGAGCCATGTTCTCATAAGGCCCATGAACAGGATCATCAAGCATAGTTCCTTGTCTTGTGTCAAGCTCGTTAAAAAATGAAACAAGGATCATCGAGCATAGTTCCTGATCTTGTGTCAAGCTCATTAAGAAATGAAAATAGGGGTGCTAAGGATAGTTTGCTCCTGTGTCAGCCTCATTAAAAAATGAAACTGGGTGTCCTGAGGAGAGTTCTTGATCTTGTGTCAACCTCGTTAAAAAATGAAACAAGGGTTATGAGGATAGTTCTTTTACTGTGTTAACCTCATTAAAAAAATGAAACAACTCCCTTTCCAAATCGAGTCTTTGATTAAGATCTCGTAAAATCCAAGTTGAGTCTTTCCAAGATCTCGAAAGTGAACCTTCATTCCATCCACCTCGTTGAATGCAATGAAGCTTGGGGGGCATTGCACCTCAATTTGCAATCATATGTGGTGACATGTGAAACTCAAACAACATAGTTTTCGTTTCAAGCTTGTGTAAACATGAAACGAGAATCCAAGCAGAGTTCTCCATGGTTCAAGCTTGTGTAAAAATGAACCCATACCTGATTTACATCTCATGATTGCCATTATCCACTAAATTCCGCTAGATGAGCCTTGGTTGTTTCATTCCATTGCAACCATCTCTTTGGCCAACCATATGCTTTCACTTGGTTATTTTTCCTTTCCTGAGGAACCACAGTGATGGGTGGTTTTATTAGCCGGCCTATTGACCATCACATGTTTTGAGCAGCTCCACCATTGTTGGAACCAGTTGCTACCCTTTATACCACTCGTTCCTCCAAGTCGAGTCTCCTTTAAGCTCTTTTCTGACTCATAAAAGATGAAAAAGATTGCCGAGTATTTTTCCCTTTTTGACTCGTTAAAGAAAAATAAAAATTGAAGTCGTCTTTAACGCTCTTTTCTGACTTGAAAAAATGAAAAGATAGCCAAGTCATCCCTTTCGACTCATTAAATGAAATGAAAGGCAGTCTGCTTTAAGCTCTTTTCCGACTGTGTAAATGAAAAAAGATTGCCAGGATTTTGTCGTTTCAAGCTCATTATTGGTTACGAAACGACGTGGTTTCGATCACTTTTCTACTTTTTCGGGACGAGATCACTAATCACGAAAAGTACTCCTTGATCATAATGGTCAAGCAGTTCTTTCGAGTATCATTTTATACTTGTTTGGGCTCGAGAGACACAAATTTATGAAAAAGGACCCCCCTGGAGTTTTCTTTTCCGTGTCTTTTTCAAACTCCCTAAAGATGAAAAAGACTCTGAGTTTTACCTATGTCGGACTTGTTAAACCCTGACGACATTGGATTCATCACCATGACAAGACTCAAGCTTCTCCTCCCTAGGGCTCATTAAACTATTACTAGGTTGGATTCGATGACAGGTTTATCATTGATTGTCTATGGCAGCAAGTCACTCTTGAACATTGACGCTTTTTCTTCTTGTCAGGTTGGGATATCCATACATCATCATTTGGCCTTCCGCGGGTTTGGGTTGTCATTTAGCCTTGTTCCATCTAATCTATGCCATCTCCATTAAGCCTCTGATCCCTTGGTACCTGAATGTTTCCACCCTCCAGAGTCGTGTCGCCGACATGTTCAAGAGTATAATCCTTCTGCAATTTACACCTCTGTCTCCTTCTCTAATACTCTATTTCACCATCTACCTCTTTTTCCTCATCTCGTGTCGTTGATGGGGGAAACATTATGGCCTTCCTGTGACAGGTCGTCTCTTGTCCACATCAGCTCATTATTCGAGAGATTGATCTAGAGATCCCTTTTGGTACCTTGGAGTTTGCATGCCTCAATGGCAAGCTCTTTGCACCTAACAGTCAACTTGCATCATTGGTCGTCGATTGGGTGATTCCACGAGTGTTCAACTTCAGCTCATTCTTCACATTTCGTGGATTGTACTGGACAGTACCTTGAGAACCATTGGCATTATTGGTGGTTTCTCTCGTGCTTATTAATGGTTTACATCATCGACCAGTAATCAAGCGACTTTCTCTCATGCTCGATTTCAGCACCTCTATTCACATGTTAGAATTACTATGGTTGATTGGGTTCAAGACCCTGAACTCAGATTACACATGTTTGGGCTGCGTGGATTGGTTCGTGATTACATGACTCATTGATGGATGGGTGCGACCATCCCTGAGTCTTCATGGATGGTTGTGACCATACACTTGTCATTATCATGGTCTCATTAGTCGGATGGCTGCGTCCATACCATAGACCTAGCTCATATGTCTTTTGGATGGCTGCATCCATGTCTAGACTATATGTATTTCACTATCAGAGATACTGTACTTGTGCCTGCAGGTTCTTCCAGATGGTGTTCCAGCTCAGTCGTTTTGTAAAGCATTTCACCCCTCCCACTCTCTCGGGCTTCATACTTTAGGGGGCATCTATTACACAGTAATTTGTCACCGCCTTCACTCCCGGTCCTTTCACTGTGTCATGTGTCCAAGTCAAACATGCTCATTTTGAACAAATGCTCTCTTATGCTGCCAATTGACCCACTTTTCCTAAGTTGGCTGCCTCATCATGACTATGGACTTAATATACGCACTAAAAGGCACTCATAAATAGTCCAGGCATGCTTCCAGTGCAGAAGTACATCTGATTCCCGCGATGGCCCGATTTCATGTGCCAGCGCAGGGCTCTTTGTTATCTTTAGTGATGATCTGACTAGCTACATTGCTCACTAGCGATTTCAGTGCTGAAGCTCAGTTATGTACCCGCGATGATACAGATTGGGTGAAGTTGTTCCAACAGTTGGCCTTCTGGATCACTCCAAACCTGGTTGTTGGCATAGTTTGTGTCGCCCTTCCTTCCCTAGTGTGGAAGTTCCATCAATTGTGCTACCTTCCTTAGGGATAAGCTCTCTCTTCCACCTTTCATGGGGGCTCCTTCTCCTATTTAAACACTCACCTTTGATATGATCAGCTAGTTGCTAGTTGGAAAATTCTTAGTTTGAGCAGTGTTGTTAGTGCTTTGATAGATAGCTGGTGTGAGTGTGATAAGTGTGAGAGTGTTGCTAGTTTGGGGAAGGTTGTGAAGTGCCCTTGATTTTATGTAAAACTTGTGAGTGAGAGAGAGAGAGACTTGTATGTTGGGAGATCCATCTTCAAAGAGTGAATGCCTGAAGAACATGCTGGCTGGATCCCTCTGAGAAGGCTTGTGATGACAAGACTTTGGTTGTAAGCTGACTCTTATTTTCATTATTAATGCAATCAATGATGTTTTCCTATGTCTTGTATGTAATGTACTTGATAGCTCATGACTTCTTGACTTTGTGAGTAAATGGTTCATTGTTGTTCTCCGGTTACATGCTTTGTTGTATTTCCTTTGCTTGTTTCAGGTTGATCACTCATTGAGGAGGAGGAAGCGGAAGCTGGAGCAATGCAACGGAACTCCATCGACCACCGGTTGAGGTAGGCCTCCAACTTTGACTATTTAAGGAAATCTATTGTTGATCTATCCTTGTTTGTGACTAGACCCACTCTAGGGCTAGAGGGGTTGCCTCTGTCCACAGAGGGAACACTTTCCTGCACCACAACCCTTTTTACCAAAATTTACTGTGGTAATTATTTCTCTTTACCTCACTTAAGTCATGGTAATTTATAGGATGTCAGTCATGCTGGATGACCAATCATCTTTTGGTATTCTTGTCCTTGTCAGCTTCCTGTAGATTTCATCTTCTTCAGTATATTCACAAAATTGGGTTGCAATGGGAATAGGTGCTTCACTTCATGTTCAATGTAAAAAAAGTTCTCCAAACCATCATAGAGAACTTTCCTTGTGGGCAATGCCTTGACTGCAGATGAACTGGCCTAACTGTGAGTTTGCTGATGTAATTTGTTGATGTAATCAATCTAAATCATTAGCTTATCAATGATGACCAAAGGACTTGGGAGCCCTTTACTTTGTAAGATGTCAAACTTCCTCATGAACTCATCTATGTCTTTCTGCATACTTTGACATCTACATTCCAAGCCTTGCATTAGATTCCTTTTGGTCAACACTTTCTTTATTTTGAGGATGATAGCAGTCCTATCCTTAATGTTTAATTGCTCCAATTATTTCCTGTTTCTACTGTTTAGAAAATTGATTAACTCGATTGCCTCTTCAGGCTTTCTACCCAATTCCTTTCTGGTCTTTTGAACTTCTTCAAGAGCAGGTTTAACCAAATCAATTTTTTCAAAAATAATTTGAATGGATGACCCAATATCATTGATGGAATCAATGATATTGGTCCACAATATCTTCCTAATGTCTGTCAAAGGCTTTTCAAATGTAAGGTCTTTCTCCAGTACTTTAATATATTGGGTCAAGCCTTTGTTTTTCCTCATCTCTTCTGCAAAATTGATTTTTGATATATCATATTTTTCCTCCAAAGTAGTGAATTTCTCTTTCATTTTCTGTAGTTTTGTGACTTGGAGTTTCATCTCCTCCATGGATATGATTAAGTATTTTGTACGCTGTGTTGGTGTATCTATCTATGATGTACCTATTAATTCTATGGGTGTAGTTGTTGCCAAAGGAATATTTGGTGCTAAAGATGATGCCAATGTAGAAGGGAATACTGTTGAAACTATAGGTACTACAGTCTGGGGCTATGTGGTTGACTCACTCGACCTTGACTGTACTACTTTCTCTAATTCCTGTTATGTTTCTTTTAATTGCTCATTTAGCTTAAGGACCAAGTCCATAAGCTCTTCTTCATTTTTCTTTTCAATCACTTCAATAGTCTGAGGGTGAATGAGTGGTGGCAATTTCAATTATTTCCTAAGTGCAACTATATCTTAATTCTTCTTTTTTATCAGGCTCTCTACTGCCTTGACATCCTTTGGGTCATGGCCCAACTCAATAATTAGCTCCTCCAATGATTTGATTCTATTGTCCTTTACCTATGAGGAGGCCTTTTCTAGTTGCAATTGGGCAGTAGTGTCGTCAGTGAATTTTGTAACCTATGTGCCATCATTACCTTACTAGTCAGTGTAGAATGGACCATCTCCCCTGTTTGCTTGTGTAATTCAATCTGGTCTATGGGGTGGATGTCTTTAGCCATGACTTGAAAGTCAGTCTTGAGATAATCTGCCAAATATTTTGGATGCAGCACTGTGGGCTTTAGGAAACTCATTTGCATTTTGCCTTCTTTGATGTCAAAGGCTGACATTAATCTAGTTTGGTTTGAAGGAGCCATCTTTAAATACTGAGCACAGGCTTGGGCCTTCAATTGCTCACTCTTTGTCTTGATTTCTTTAAATTTTCCCTTTATATATATAACTTTCTCAGAAGAAGACCTCAGGGATGAAACTTCTATGCTCTGTTGCATTTCCAGTTCTTGCCTTTGTGAACTTGAGGGTGTCCCACCTATGTGTAAACTATCTATTCCTTCCTTTCTCATGCTCTTTGTAGTTTCTCCAATGAACTCCTCCTCTGAATAAGGATTCAAACTTTGCCTCTTAGCAAAGGTTTGATCTGTAGGTCTACTAGAAGGGGTAGCAACTTCGCTATCCCTTTTCAAGTTCTTTTTCTCATTCAGAGGAGTCTGTACTACTAGGGGATTTCCCATGTTGGTCTGAGTAGGATGTGGCTATGGTGGATCTAACTCTACTAACATCTCAGGCTACTCTGATTTCTCTGGTTGTTCTGTTGTTTCTAGTTGTTCTGATGTAGCTGGTTGTTCTGTTGTTGAGGAACTTAGTTCCTGAGTTTCCTTTTGCGAAGGCTCTGCTATGGGAGCACTAGTTTCCTGGGCTGGCCTTTGGGAAGACTCTGCTGCCACTTGTTCAAAAGAGTCCAGGTCAAGTCTCTTCTCCAAATCTTTCATTACATTGTCAACCTCAACCTAATCACTATCCTGTTCTATCAAAGTCCCTTCCCTCCATTCATTCAAATTTGCATACTGTTCTATCTTAGGGATTTTGTGATGGATATAGGGTGACAATTTATGTTTCATTCTCCTGCCACAAATGAAACTGTGAGGATCATATGTCCAAGCAAAGCTTTTCTTTAGTTTCATTGTTGTTTCTATGATTTCTTATGCTCTTTTCGTTGCTTCTCTATTGTTGCACACAAATGGGCCTAAGTGGTCTTTGATCCTCAATTGGGCTTTTTTCTTTGCCTTGGTGAAATGAATTTGGTCAGAGTTTATCATTTGCCTATAATATTCCAAGGCAAACAATCTCATAGGGACATATTTAGGTAGCTTGAAAGGAGGGAGCTCACAACCATAGATTCGGATCTTAGTGTGATTCTAGTACAAGTACCAGCCACCTATCTTGTACTGCTTTGATAGTTTCAGGATTCTCTTGATATCATCACTGATTCTTAAGGGAGAATGTCCTGTGAGCATGGTGGTTACAGGATAGACAAATTGATTTATGAATTCATTTTATGAATAGGGAGAAGTGTATGAGTAGTGGAAGATGGAAGTCCAGAAAATGACTAATCTAGGATTACCTATGGTATCAAGCTTATTCACAGAGAATGGGAATTTGTCAGTTTGGTAATACAGGAAAAGGTGATACAAGACTGTGGAATACTTGAAAACTCTCTCATTTTCCAATCTCATGAACTGATCATGGATTTTGTTAGCTATGAATGCAACATAGTCATACTTGGCAGTAGGGGGTTGGCCAGGGGTGAAGATAGTCATACAAGCAAAGGTCATTTCATCTACATATTCATTGGTTGTGAAACCAAGAATACAAGCAATCATGGTAATAATATCCCTCCCTACACTTGTAAAAGCACCTGTCATGTAGGGTGGAGGGTTTTCTGAAATGTATTGTTCTAACATGAACATTTAGCAAACTCTGGCGATCTCTAAGCTAGATAGTTTGGAAGATTTGTCAAGTAAATCAGAAATAGACAGAGGGGTAAGGTTCTGACTAGGTTGCAACTACTATATTTCATTGATGGAGTCTACTGTAATAGTAAAAAGGATTTGTTGGTCAGGGGACATTACAGCTCTGAGATTAGGGTTATAATTGGCATGGCATTGGTGAACAATGTGTGGGAAAATGTGCACAGAAGGAAACTGGTACTTTGGGAGATTTGATTCCCATAAACCAATATTTTCAACATTATTGATGTAAAGGTCCCAATATTTACAATGCAGTCTCAAGGGGGAATCATCAAATGTGAGGTCTTTGATTTGGAAGTCCCTATCAGCTAAGGGAAGGTAGTCCAAATCCTAGTGAGGAGTGGTAATTAGAACTAGGTTGAGGGCCATGGGGGTTTCCATTTCTGGTTCTTGTGGATTCAGAGATGCAAATGGGGTTTTTGAGTAAAGTTGGTGAAAACAGAGGGTCCTGGGAGTCTTTAATTTTAAGTTCTGCAACTGAATTACACTGAATTTTTGGGTTTTCAGCGTAATCATAGAGGAAATTAAGTATTTACAGGGTTTCTGGAAGGAAACTAGTAAATACATGTTTATGGACTCGTTGGCAATGGAGTACTAATTCACTGGGTGCAAATGGTGGACTAGAGTAGCGTTGGACTGCAATTTTCAGGGTAGTTAACGGTTGGAGTATGAGCTAATCAATTTCACGTTCTCGTTGCATGCATGAGTTTTTAGAATAAGGACAAAAAATAGATTAACTTTGTTTTTTATGTGAAGTCAAAGCTTTTGGCGGGTTTCGTGATACGGACAGGTGGCATCAGCGAGGAGGTAACTTGACGTTTTGTCATTAACGGGAGGCGGTAAGCGGGTTTCATCGCACTGCTTTTGGAGGATAAGTGGTATTTGGGGGGAGAAGTGTGATTCCATACATCTTTCGACACGTAGCATTGGCACTGTTCATGAAACCACTCACATCGCGTGCTAAAGGTCTACCCAAAGGCCCGCGCGATATGTGCGATGGCCATCGGATCTGAGGGATCTGATCGGACGGTGGTTGGGGTGCTGAGGTGACTGATGGATAACGGAGGGCTGGCCCGATAATAATTAAAAGAGTTAATCTATGGGGTGATTTGATTGGTTGGGAGAGTTATTAATTAGTCTGAATGACTAAATTAATCCTCATTAAATGGTGGTAGGTTCGGGTTCTTAATCAACTACAGATTAGTTATTTAATCCCATTTATTATTTGTTTTATTGTTATACTTAACCATTGGGGTGGGATATGCAATAATTTGGGTTTTGCATAATATAATAATACAGGCGCGGGTAATTTTCTTTTATTTGGGAATTATATAATAAAACATTAATGTTTAATATGATCAAATGAATGGGAAAGCGCTAAGTCCAATGTTTTCCGAAAGTATTTCATCATATAACATATTGACTTAGGGTGTGTATCAGAGGAATGAGTGATCTTATGGGGGGGTAATGTTGATGAAGGAGACTTAAGTAATTAAGGTATTTCCAATTATTGGGCCAAGGGTTTGGTCCCTCCAAAAGTCAGAGAAATGCTCTGAGCCCCTCTAACTATGGCAATTACCTTTAGCACTTAGGGAATTAGTGAAAATTTAGTGGAAATGAATGGGGAGGTTAATTATTGTGACTTTGAATATTGATGTGCCTTCCATGTGATACATGCCTTTGCCTAGTGATGAAAGTAAAGGATTTAAGCATTTGAACTTAACATTCACCACACATTTATTCTGCAACCATCATCTACTTACCCTAACTACTTTACCCTAGCATTTTCACTTCTTTATGAGGGTGCACTTAGACTAGCAAACCTTTTTCAAACTTTCTTTTCTTTTACATAGTGATGCCTATCTAAGTCTACACTTATTACATCCAAGGGCTCAGATTAAACTATTGAGCTCCTTTTATTCACTCTACCTATCTACTTATTTGTCAAGATTAAACTATTTGGTCAGATCTTTATTGTCTATATCTAAAACATGAAATTGAAAACATGGAATAACCAAGATTAAGCTATTTGGTTACCATGGATTGTGGCATAGGTGACAAGTTGCACACAATCTTTATTATACATAAAAGTAAATGGTAGTGGCATTTAGTCTTGCACACTTTCATGGTCTTTTTCTTTTGTTGGGGTTCATTTTCTTTCATTTTTTCGACCTTTTCTTTGTTCTTTTTACCCTTTGACCTTTCTTTTAGGGTATACCCTCTTTACATTTTTTAATATTTTGATTTTTTGATTTTTTACAAATATGGAAAACCTTTGCAACAAGTAAAGGTATGAACATATTTCAGAACTAGGCCAATTCAATCATGATATATGACACCTATTGGTATAGGGGCATAACAGTGGCTCTACTTGGGGATGGATTTTCTTGTTGGAAAGTCAAGAGCAGTAGATCAGTGGCCTTCGAATGACTTTGACTGTGCTCTACAATCTTCTTTTCCTTGCTGTTTTATTTGTATGTGTGACAATAATGCTTATGAAGCTCAGGGTCTTCTCTTCTGGCTTCAACTCCACAATCTTACCATCCAATCAACACTGGACATTACAAAGGATATAGTATGTACAGTTAGGAACATTGTAATATTAGTAGCTAGGATCAAAGTAATGCTTTAACATCCGACCATTTAGTGGTCCTCCTTCCATTTCTGTACCATCTAACTCTTTAAGAAAATATGCATTGTTTCCTCTGAAATCATATATGATATATGGTCCTTTCCACAAGAAGTCAAACTTCCCATGTTTTCCTTTGTCCTCTCTTCTTGAATCCCATCTCAACAATTTATCTCCAAGGTAGAAATCTTCTGCCTTGGTTCTTCTGTCAAATATCTTCTTGAGTTTCTCTTGCAATACTTGGGATCTTTGGTATACCCCCTCCCTAGTTTGCTGCAAATTGATGGTCTGGTTTATCCTTCTTTGTATATCATTAGGTTCCACTTGAGCTACTTGCAGTAATTACATAACAGGAATTCCTAAAGATTAGGAAAAAACTGCCTCCATCCCATAAACAAGTTCATAGGGATTGGTTCTAATGGATTTCTTGGTTGTAAGCATGTTTGCCCACAAAGCATTGATCAACTTTTTATTCCAGATTTTCTTATTTTCCTCCAACATTTTTTTGATGATATTAATTAGACTCTTGTTGGAAGATTCTACCAGTCCATTCCCTTGAGGGTAGTAGGTTGTGGAATGACCCAGTGTAATTTGATACTTGTTACAAAAATTAATCATTTTCTTTGACTTAAAGGCTGCAACATTATCAGTAATGATTTTGGTGGGACAACCAAATCTGGACAAAATATTGGCCTCTATAAATCCTATAATGATAGTTTCTATGGCTTTTCTAGAGGGAATGGCTTCTATCCATTTAGCAAAGTAATCAGTTGCAGTGAGTATCCATTTGTGTTGAATGGAAGAGGGTGGATGAATTTCTCCAATGAAGTCAAGACCCCATTGTTGAAAAGGCTTCTCGGTGGAAATAAGTTTCAAGGGTAAAGGTAACAATTTTCTTTTGCCTTTAAAAATTTGGCATTTATGGCAAGAAGTTACAAATTTCTTCACATCTACGAACAAGGTTGGCCAATAGAATCTAGCCCTTAGGATTTTATTAGCAGTTCACTTCCAATATAGATGTCCACCATAGTCCCCTGCATGAAATTCTTGTAGAGCCTTGTTAGCTTCATCTTTTAACAAATAATTTAACAAAATGCCTTCATGATTTTTCCAAAAAAGAGTATTAATTTATCTAAGATGTAAAACTTTGAAGCTTTCATTTTCAAAAATTTGTTCTTGGTTCTGGATAACCCTGGAGGAGCCTATAGGTTTTGTAAAACATAAATTATATCAGCATACCAGGGTGAATCTGAAAAGGTCTAGTTGATCTGTGGAGTCGCCATCTCCTGCTCGTTATCCAGCTCTGCAACAAGGCTTATGTCTAGGGCTTGGCAATTAGTTTCTGCCATGAGTTTATCCAATCCCTAACCTTTAATTAGCTTGGTAGGTTGTATCTCTATATCATACTCTAATATAGTAGCTATTCATTTTCCTCTTTTACCATCAACTCCATCTTGATTTAGGATGTCTTTGACTACTGCATTAGGAACATAAGCTATTACATGAGAGTATAATATATAGACTCTGAAATCTTTAAGGGCTTTTACCAATGAAAAAGCTTGTTTCTCCATTATTTTGTATTTTAATGATGCATGTCTAAGTGCTTTACTAAAAAAGGCTATAGGTTTTTCACATCCTTGATCATCCTTTTGTAGTAAAACTGCAGCTATAGTGTGTTCTGATGCAAAAGTAAAAATGATGAAGTCTCTATCATACTGTGGGCTCGTGAGGACTGGTGTTCTGGTTAAGGCCATTTTGATTTCTTCAAATGATTGCTTAGCCTCTACTATCCATTTGATGCTTGAATCCTTTTTCAGCATGTTATTTAACGATCTTATGATTTCATCTAAGTTGGAGATGAATCTTCTTAGAAAATTAATTTTTCCTAGGAAATCCTGAAGCTCTCTAATATTCCTTGGATGGGGTATCTGTAAAATAGCTTCAATCTTGGAAGGGTCAATTCGAATGCCTTCCTTGGAAATGATGTGACCTAACAGCTTCCCTTCCTCTAGACCGAACAAGGACTTCTTTGGGTTCAAGGAAATGCCATACTTTCTGCACTTTAAAAATACTTGCCTGAGATGCTCCAAGTGTTGTTGATCTAATTTGGAAAAAATAGTTAGATCGTTAAGATATATGACAAGAAAATCATGAATTTCTTTTGCAAAGGCAATATCCATTGCTCTTTGGAAGGTTGCTCCTGCATTGTTTAGTCCAAATGGCATTTTAATGTACATGGAAGTACCCCACGGTGTTGTAAATGCAGTTTTCTCTTGGTCATCAGGATGAACCAAGATTTGGTTATAACCTGAAAACCCATCTAAAAGTGAAATTCTAGAAGAACCCACTACCCTTTGCAAAATATGATGCATTTTGGGTAAAGGATATTTATTGTTAAGAGAGACCTTATTTACATTTCTCAGATCAACACATAACCTTATTTCCCTTGTTTTCTTCCTAGTTGGTACCAAGTTAGACACCCATTCAGAAAATCTAATAGGGGCAATAATTCTTGCTTCATACATGCATTTGATTTCTTTCTCAATTGATGGTAATAACACAGGGTTAATTCTTCTGAGTTTTTGTTTAAAGAGCTTTTGATTTTCTTTCAGAGGTATAGTGTGATGAATGATAGAGGTGTCATAGGATTTCCAATCTTCATAACTCCAGGCAAAGACATCCTGGAATTCCCTCATAAGTTAAACATACTTTAGCTTCTGATCAGGAGGCAAAGATTTTGACAATTTTATCAATTTGGGATTGTCCTGTGTCCCTAGGTTATACTCTTCGACGTCTGCTTTTAAAGGCTCTATTTTAAGTTTCTTTGGAATGTCATTAGAGTCAAACAAATATTCTAAAGGAGTCAATCCTTTGGATAAATGATTGTCCTTTAGGTTGATAACCTCTGTTTCTTCTTCAATTATTTCATCTAGGTCCATTTGTTTCAGGTTTTGAATTTCTTCTTGTGTGAATTTGGTAGGATGAAGCATATTTATTGAATCTTCTTCTGAAATGTTAATTTTTACCTCATTTATATGATTAGAACTAGTTACTGTATCAACATCTATGTTAATGTTAGAAAACTCTTCATCTAAAGTTAGAAAATTATTGATCTACTTATCACTATCAAAAACCTGCCAGTTCTTAAGATTATCAGGTTGGCTGGCCTGTGCCTAATCTCAGCAATATACTGATGATTAGGCTGAAAAGGTAATTTGTAGGTGCTGGCAAACATGGCTAGACTGTGGGCTTGCATGTTGTGTTTTCTAGGAATTGTTGCAAGCTGGGTTTCCAAAAAAGTGTTAAGAATTTCTATGACTGTTCCTCTATAATATCCTAGTCTAGAATCCCTGGTTGAGTAAGTCCCTTTAATCTATTTAATTATTAATTTTGAATCTCCCATGATGGACACCCTGATAGCTCCTAATCTTTTAAAAAGTTTAACACCTAACAAGAGAGCCTCATATTCTACCATATTATTGGTGCATCTAAAATTTAATCTGTAGGCATGGCCTTCAGCATGATTATTTTCTAAATTGTACACCCAAACTCCTGCTCCTGCTCCTAGTTTATTTATTGAGCCATCAAATTCTAAATGCCAAAGGATTTCATGTTCATAATTTGTATCTGGGGTAGTAGGAACTTGTTTAACCATGGCATTTGGGTTTTTATTGTCATCTAATTTTTATTTGTTATTTGATATTTCTTGAATATGAACAGTTGATTTTTCTTTTTTAATTTCTTTTGCTTCTGCTACTAAAACATCTAAAATATTTGAAGGACTGGCTTCTGTGTTGTAAAGAATAAATGAATCCATATCAGAGTGTACTGAGTAGATGGGGAAACTTTGGGGTATTTCCTAACTACTTACTACATATTTCATCAATGTTTCTCTGTATAGTTTCTTGGGTTGTCCAAAAACCGGTATAGTGGCATATGACATATCTAGTTGAAGAGATCCCTGAAGCTTAGCACCCAAGGATCTGGACAACAGCATCCCATATTTGGGAGGTATATCTACTACCACTATGTCCATTAAAATTGTTTTTGCAGGGTATTGAACTAATGAAACACATAAGTATTTTATCAATCCTAAACATCTCACTTGACTAGAGTCAAAAGAAAACAAATCTTTGTATGGTCTAGTGATGTCTAGGTCTAGCTTTTCCATGACAGACTTGGGCATGAGATTATGAGATGCACCAGAGTCAAACATGGCATTGTGAAGAATCTTATCATGTATGTTTAGGCTAACATAGAAGGGAGGAATTCCTCCTTCCAATGGTTTCCCATTCACTTCTGGGCCAAAGATTAATTCGGGTTGATCATCAAAAAGATTAACTGAGTCTTCAGTTCTAGTAATTTTCAGTGATATATTGATTTGAGTTCGGTAGTGTTATCGGGAAATCTAGTGTCCATGCAGAGCTGCTAGTCCCACTAA
Organism: Pinus taeda; assembly: GCA_000404065.3. Classification (NCBI taxonomy): domain Eukaryota; kingdom Viridiplantae; phylum Streptophyta; class Pinopsida; order Pinales; family Pinaceae; genus Pinus; species Pinus taeda. Next base: position 48,588 of record APFE030769834.1, on the reverse strand, counting down.
GACAGGTAGCTATCTTAGAAACAAACAAACTAAAGTTACTATCGTTTTCCTTTATGAGAAGTAGATGAGAGAGAAGCAGAGTACCAACCTCAATCTTTCGCTTGGTTCCTTGCTTGTTTCCTCTCCCCTCTAACAGATCTTTGCCGCTCCTTCCTTGCTTACCCCTCTTCAAAGAGCACCTGTAAAGTCAAAGCAGCATAACACCATCAAAGTACAGAGATCTACAATCATAAACAATATAGGACTAGATATATATTGACCACACAAATGCATATATCATCAAACATACAAGAATGTGGAGGAAAACTCGAATAGCTTTATTGATAGAAAGAATAGAAGA
>APFE030769834.1:0-47710 GCA_000404065.3 Pinus taeda | reverse complement strand
TTCTGGGAGATGATGTAATCAGCTGACCTTGTTCCTTTAGGGTGTGAGACAACACTTTTAGGGACTCAGAAGCCCTTGGTTTATGGACATATATGATTGGGGTTACAGTGCCCAAATATGTCTATAACAGGTAGGCATCATGTTTAACTAATTTAGATAATGGGACAAAAAATTTTAGCTTGCCCACTTCTGTTTCCAGATTGAAGGGTTTATCTATTTGGGCTTTTGGATTTCGAGCAGCAGTGTTTTCTTTGTCTTTCTCCTTTTCAGGATTAGAATCATGATTTGTTGATTCTAATAGGTCAACCTTTGGAGGTTCTTCCACAGTTTCCTTGGAAGGAAGGGAAGTGGAAGGTTGTTCATTGTTTGGTTGATTATCAGAGACATCCTCAATTATGGGGTTAGAAGGATTAGTGTTTGGTCTAGAAAGAATTTGCAAAGTTTTGGTTACTGTCTTACCTTTTTTGGGCTGATTTGAGACTGTTTTCTTGTTTTTTTTAGGGACATCAATTCTCCTACTTCTTAGATTGTATTGCTTGTGCACCTCAAAGATGGCTGAGTCATATCCCTGCCTGAAGTCTAAGAATTCCCCTGATTGGGTTTGAAACTGTTTAAGTATGTGGGCCTCTTGATCATCTTGGGATAAGAAAACTTCTCCTTCATCATCAAGCCCCATCAAATTGATTTGAGTATCTTCTTCTGGGCCTTCAGAGTGAGAAGCTTCTGCATAGTTCTCCTAGAAAGGGGGTCTAATGTTTTGGTCAGGACCATTCTTTCTAGTGTTCTGGTTTTGATTTTTCCTAAAATTAGGATTTCTCCCTGCATTAACTTTCTGGCTATCCCAAGGAGATTTCCTTTCAATTGTCTCCACTCTATCTCCTAGTCTATCCATTCCTTTAATTATGGCATCTAGCTTTTGTTCAAAGGGTGAGCTTTCTTATTTTAATGGTATCCTCCTTTCACTCCTAGCCTTGGCTCTTTTGGATAGCAGGTTGGCTTCAACGCTAACTGTTATGCTTTGGATATCTTCCAAAGTAGGGGGGTTTCTTTCTCTCAGCTGGAAAGCCATATCAGAGTCAAATCCATCTGGGAATTTGATTAAGGATAAACTAGGTGGGGGCTTGAGATCTAGTGGAATGGCATTATACACACTGTTAAATCTAGAGAAATAGTCTTGGACAGTTTCATGGGGTCCTCTTCTTAGGTTTTCGTATTCAGATAAAATCTAAAGGGGGTCTTTCTTTTTCTCCCACCTGTTCAAGAATTGTTGATAGAGAGTTCTTATGCTATCTATACTATTTGGTATTAAGGCTCTGAACCAGGTTCTAACTTCCCCAGATAAACTTTGAACAAATATCCTTATTTGCACATCAGCAATATCTATTTCATAAATTTCAAAATAATTAGTCATCTTCTTGGTGTGTTGCTGGGCTGTATAAGTTCCAGTGCCATCAAAAGTAGTAATCTTACTTTGGTAGTCCTGGGGCATGGCACCTAAATTGGCTGGTAGTATCAAGGGAGCATATCTATTGGCCATTGCTATTGGTAGTGGTGAAACAAAGGCTAGAGTTGGGGTAACAGTGGATGTTTGAGTTGTGGATGGACGACTCGAAGTAATGATCAAATGTGAGGTGGTTTGAAGTTGAGAGGGATGAGGGAAAGATGTTGAGCTTGCAGAAACATAAGTGACTATGGAAGGTGTTGCGGAGGTAAATCCCCTCTGTGGACAGAGGCGATCCCACTAGCCCCACAGGGGTCTAGCAACAATCATACACGCTGCATGCAAGTTCCTAATTGCACAATTTAAGAGTCGATCAAAAAGACCAACCTGGGATCCAACGCTATTTTCTGTGGGAGAAGTGTCGTTCCTTTCCTTTAGCTTTGGCCGGTCACTATCCTCGCGCTCCACGCATGGACACCTGCACAAATGAAGAACAACCCAAAACAAGCGTAAAATCCAATATCATACAATTATATATCAGTCAAGCAGGATATAATTCAAATGTTACCAGAAGAACATGTGAATGGAACCATAATAACAATCGCTTATCATTCGATAGAAAAAGAGAAGAATTACAACCAATTAAGGCTTGACGCTGCAAATCTCCTCCAACTGGGTCAGCAGTCCAACATGTCTTGCAAAGTCACTTGCTCTCTCAACAATCCGGCAGCATAACCTCTCTTTCAGCTCTCACTATCAATTCAGCTTCAACACTATCATTAGCACTCTCTCTCAAAAACTCAAAACTAGCCGGTTCAATGCAGGATGACAGTGATTTATAGCTGGAAGGGGAGAAGGTATTCATCGTATCTGGACACCTCTCGAAGATTTGGCATTGTCCCAGAATAGCCTTTGGACTGGGTTGTCATGGATGAAAAAGCGACACTCGACTGTATCCATGGGATTTTTCCTCAAGGAACTGCATGAGTAATGGAGGAAAAATCACTTCAGTGTGTGTTGGCTAAAAATCATGACTAATTTTGTGTGGCACGGGCTTTATTCTGTGACAGAGCGTCTATGGGCGCGCCCTCTTTGTAGGAACTGAGCCATTGGCGCGGGTTAGACACTGTGGACCCGCGCTAATGAAAAAAGGGCATTTTCCAAGGTTAATCTTCAAAGGATGTCTTCAGGGATATTGAAGTTCATACTTAGGAGACCTCAATGCAAGTGTTTTCAAGTTGTGTCACTGGTCACAGGTCCGTAAATGTGTCCTCCAATGTGTGACAGCGGGGAGTAACAAGGACGGTGACCAACGGTGACAAATTACTGCGTAACAGAAGGATTAGAGGCTTCTTCAGTGGTAAGATCAGATTGAGGTGAGTTCTGCAAATGTTGGTCAATTAAAAAATTAGCTCTTTGGATCTCGAGTTCTTTGATAAACTCTGGGTCTTGGACTAGATCTATTAATTCAGAGTCGGATGAAGTCTGAAACAAAGAGGTTTCAAAGTACTCGTCAAAGGGTAGGTCTTCTAGGTAAAGTCACTTAGCAGGACAAGAATGAGATATAAAGATGGGTCAAGGGCTAACAGAACTTTCTTGTCTTCTAAGAATTCTTGGCATCAGATTGGGGTTCTCAAACACTTGGGGTGGATTAGGGTCAGGATTAGCCCTAGTGTACTGAGTTCTTTCTGAAGATAGATTTCAGGTTTTGTTTTTGTTTCTTAATAGATATCAAAACAACTTCTGTGAATTCTTTAAGATGCTTTTGGATTTAAGGTTTAAATTTCTTAAATATTTGTTTTAACTAAGGAATTGTTCATTCCCCAGTATGGTTGCCACTATGTTATCACTCAGATTTTCCTTAAAGTTGTTGGAATAAGGAAAGGGGTCCGAGGTAACCACAAACCAATCTTTTAAGTACAAGTTCTAGCCAACCTATACTCATAGAGGGCTCTCTCTTTATGATTTAGCTTTTTTTTTGGGATATTAGGCTAGTTATGACAGCTTGGGGTGTTGTGATTTTGTTTGGTGGTGGAATTCAGGAGCAGATGGATAGAACAAGGTATTTCAGCCCATTAGGCTATGGAGTCAAGTGAAGATGGCTTAACTGGATCAAGTTGAATTAACAAAGGAGAAATTTCGTAGGGCGAGATAGCCAAACAAAGAAAAATGATAGTTTCAAATGGGTGAAATGTTCTTGAACAAGGAGGAAGGGCAACTAAGAATCCTTCAACAGGGTTCAAGATGAGGGAAAGTGGGTGCTCATTAAGAAAAAGCAATTAAGTATTCTTTGTTAAATGGTCACAGTGATAAACTATGAAAGCAGGGAGCACTTAAGAATTCCCTACCTATAATAGCCTAGAAGAAAACATTAAGAAAAATAAACGATTTGAAGACAGAATGCAATAAATCTTTTTCTAAAATATAACTTTTCGTTTATCATTCAGATATGAAACACATATGAATATTAATTAAACAAGAAAAACTGTAAAAAACACAAGATATAGAATACTTATTTGTTTCTTGTTTGACACAGGTATCCTGTAAAATTCCTTTGCTTTATTACTTTGTTCCAGCCAGCCATACAAAAGTTGTTCAACAACACTTCAATTCCAAAGCACATTGTCTACAGAAATGTCTAAGAATCCACCCTCAATACTTCGAATGAGGAAGTATTTATACAAATGTTTACATCAAAATATCTCCTAACTAAGAGAGATATATTTTAGGAGAATTAAATATCTTTTACATGAATATAGAGACAGATGGTCTCGAATGTAGAAACAGAATGTGAACTGATTGTTTTTGTCCCTGTTTTTGTTGAAGGAGCTGGAGGTAGGTCCTATGAATGTGCATCTTGCTGTCATGCTAGTAACTCTGTGCTGGACATCTGATTTTATCTTTTCACTTACACTCTTTCACTTGTATCTGATACTCTCTACCTGTTCACCATTGTTCACCCTTTTTACCAAAATTTACTATGGTAATTATTTCTCTTTACCTCACTTAAGTCATGGTAATTTATGGGATGTCAGTCATGCTGGACCACCAATCATATTTTGGTATTCTTGTCCTTGTTAGCTTCCTGTAGATTTCATCTGCTTCAGTATATTTCAAAAAATTGGGTTGCAATGGGAATAGGTTCTTAATTTCATGTTCAATGTTAAAAAGGTTCTCCAAACCATCATAGAGAACTTTCCATGTGGGCAATGCCTTGACTGCAGATGAACTAGCCTGACTGTGAGCTTGCTGATGTAATTTGTTGATGTAATCAATTTGAACCATTAGCTTATCATTGATGACCAAAGGACTTGGGAGCCCTTTACTTTGTAAGATGTCAAATTTCCTCATGGACTCATCTATGTCTTCCTGCATACTTTGACATCTGTGTTCTAGGCCTTGCATTAGATTCCTTTTGGTCAACACTTTCTTTATTTTGAGGATGGTAGCAGTCCTATCCTCAATGTTTAATCGCTCCAATTGTTGCTTGTTTCTACTGTTTAGAAAATTGATTAACTAGATTGCCTCTTTGGGCTTTCTACCCAATTCCTCTCTGGTCTTTTGAACTTCTTCAAGAGCAGGTTTAACCAAATCAATTTGTTCAAAAATAATTTGAATGGATGACCAAATATCATTGATGGAATCAATGATATTGGTCCAAAACATCTTCCTAATGTCTGTCAAAGGCTTTTCAAATGTAAGTTCTTTCTCCAGTACTTCAATCTGTTGGGTCAAGCCTTTGTTTTTCCTCATCTCTTCTACAAAATGGATTTTTGATATATCATATTTATGCTCCAAATTAGTGAATTTCTCTTTCACTTTCTGCAGTTTTGTGACTTGGAGTTTCATCTCCTCCATGGATTTGATTAATTCTTTTGTACTCTATGTTGGTGTACCTGTCTATGATATACTTGTTACTTCTATGGGTGCAGTTGTTGCCAAAGGAATATTTGGTGCTAAAGCTGATGCCAATGTAGAAGGGACTACTATTGAAACTATAGGTACTACAGTCTGGGGCTGTGTGGTCAACTCACTCTACCTTGATTGTACTGATTTCTCTAATTCCTGCTTTGTTTCTTTTAATTGCTCATTTAGCTTAAGGACCAAGTCCATAAGCTCTTCTTCATTTTTCTTCTCAGTCACTTCAACAGTCTGAGGGTGAATGAGTGGTGGCAATTTCAATTGTTTCCTAAGTGCAGCTATATATTCATTCTTCTTTTTTATTAGGCTCTCTGTTGCCTTGACATCCTTTGGGTCATGGCCCAACTCAATAATTATCTCCTCCAATGATTTGATTCTGTTGTCCTTTGCCTGTGAGGAGGCCTTTTCTAGTTGCAATTGGGCATTAGTGTCGCTCAGTGAATTTTGTAACCTATGTGCGATCATTGCCTTGCTAGTCAATGTAGAATAGACCATCTCCCCTGTTTGCTTGTGTAATTCAATCTGGTCTATGGGGTGGATGTCTTTAGCCATGACTTCAAAGTCAGTTTTGAGATAATCTGCCAAAGATTTTGGCTGCAACACTATGGGCTTTAAGAAACTCATTTTCATTTTGCCTTGTTTGATGTCAAAGGCTGACATCAATCTGGTTTGGTTTGAAGGAGCCATCTTTAAATACTAAGCATAGGCTTGGGCCTTTAGTTGCTCATTCTTTGTCTTGATTTCCTTAAATTTTCCCTTTTATATCTATAACTTTCTCAGAAAAAGACCTCAGGGATGAAACTTCTATGCTCTGTTGCCTTTCTAGTTCTTGCCTTTGTGAACTTGAGGGTACCCCACCTGTCTGTAAACTATCTGTTCCTTCCTTTCTCATGCTCTCTGTAGTTTCTCCAATGAACTCTTCCTCTGAATAAGGATTCAACCTTTGCCTCTTAGCAAAGGTTTGATCTGTAGGTCTACTAGAAGGGGTAGCAACTTCCCTATCTCTTTTCAAGTTCTTTTCCTCATTCAGAGGAGTCTACACTACTGGGAGATTTCCCATGTTGGTCTGAGTTGGATGTGGCTGTGGTGGATCTAACTCTACTGATATCTTAGGCTTCTCTGATTTCTCTGGTTGTTCTGTTGTTTCTGGTTGTTCTGATGTAGTTGGTTGTTCTACTGTTGAGGAACTTAGTTCCTAAGTTTCCTTCCGTGAAGGCTCTATTGTGGGAGCACTGGTTTCCTGGGCTGGCCTTTGGGAATACTCTACTACCACCTGTTCAAAAGAGTTCAGGTCAAGTCTCTTCTCCAAATCTTTCATCACATTGTCAACCTCAACCTGATCACTATCCTATTCTATCAAAGTTCCTTCCCTCCATTCATTAAAATTTGCATATTGTTCCATCTCAAGGATTCTATGATGGATGTAAAGTGACAATTTATGTTTCATTCTCCTGTCACAAATGAAACTATGAGGATCATATGTCCAAGCAAAGCTTTTCTTTAGTTTCATTGTTGTTTCTATGATTTCTTCTGCTCTTTTCGCGGCTTCTCTATTGTTGCACACAAATGGGCCTAAGTGGTCTTTGATCCTCAATTGGGATTTTTTCTTTGCCTTGGTGAAATGAATTTGGTCAAAGTTTATCATTTGCTATAATATTCCGAGGCAAACAATCTCATAGGGACATATTTAGGCAGCTTGAAAGGAGGGAGCTCACAACCATAGATTCAGATCTTAGTGTGATTCTGGTACAAGTACCAGTCACCTATCTTGTATTGCTTTGATAGTTGCAGGATTCTCTTGATATCATCACTGATTCTTGGGGGAGAATGTCTTGTCAGCATGGTGGTTACAGGATAGACAAATTGATCTTTGAATTCATTGTATGAATAGGGAGAAGTGTATGAGTAGTGGAAGATGGAAGTCCACAAAATGATTGATCTGGGATTACCTCTAGTATCAACCTTATTCGTAGAGAATGGAAATTTGTCAGTATGGTAATACAAGAAAAGGTGATACAAGACTGTGGAATACTTGAAAACTCTTTCATTTTCCAATCTCATGAACTGATCATGGATTTTGTTAGCTATGAATGCAACATAGTCATACTTGGTAGCAGGGGGCTGACCAGGGGTGAAGATAGCAATATAAGCAAAGGTCATTTCCTCTACATATTCATTGGTTGTGAAACCAAGAATATAGGCAATCATGGTAATAATATCCCTCCCTAAACTTGTAAAAGCACCTGTCATGTAGGGTGGAGGGTTTTCTGAAATGTATTGTTCTAACATGAACATTCGGCAAACTCTGGTGATCTCTGAGCTGGATAGTTTGGAAGATTTTTCAAGTAAATCAGCAATAGACAGAGGGGTAAGGTTATGACTAGGTTGCAACTGCAATATTTCATTGATGGAGTCTGTTGTAATGGTAAAAAGGATTTGTTGGTTGGTGGACATTACAACTCTGAGATTAGGGTCATAATTGGCATGGGATTGGTGAACAATGTCTGGGAAAATGTGCACAAAAGGGAATTGGTACTTTGGGAGATTTGATTCCCATAAACCAATATTGTCAACATTATTGAGGTAAAGGTCTCGGTATTTACAATGCAGTCTCAAGGGGGAATCATCAAATGTGAGGTCTTTGATTTGGAAGTCCCTATCAGCTAAGGGAAGGTAGTCCAAATCCCAGTGAGGAGTGGTAATTGGAACTACATTGAGGGCCACAAGGGTTTCCATTTTTGGTTCTTGTGGACTCAGAGATGGAAATGGGGTTTTTGAGTAAAGTTGGTGAAAACAGAGGGTCCTGGGAGTCTTTAATTTTAAGTTCTGCAACTGAATTACACTGAAATTTAGGGTTTTCAACGTAATCACAGAGGAAATTAAGTATTTACAGGGTTTCTGGAAGGAAACAGGTAAATACCTGTTTATGGATTGGTTGGCAATGGAGTACTGGTTCACTGGGTGAAAATGGTGGACTAGAGCGGCGTCGGACTGCAATTTTCGGGGTAGTTGACGGTTGGAGTACGAGCTAAACGATTTCACGTTCTGGTTGCATGCATGAGTTTTTACAATAAGGACGGAAAATAGATTAACTTTGTTTTTTATGCGAATTCAAATTTTTTGGTGGGTTTCGTGATACAGACAGGTGGCATCAACGGGGAGGCGACTTGATGTTTTGTCGTTAGCGAGAGGCAATAAGTGGGTTTCATCGCACCGCTTTTGGAGGATAAGTGGTATTTGGGGGGAGCAGTGTGATTCCATACATCTTTCGACACGTAGCATCGGCACTGTTCATGAAACCACTCACATTGTGCACTAAAGGTCGACCCAAAGGCCTGCACGATATGTGCGATGGCCGTCAGATCTGAGGGATCCGATCGGACAGTGGTCGAGGTGCTGAGGTGACTGATGGATAACGGAGGGTGGGCCCTATAATAATTAAAAGAGTTAATCATATGGGGCGATTTGATTGGTTGGGAGAGTTATTAATTAGTCCAGATGACTAAATTAATCCTCATTAAATGGTAGCAGGGTTGGGTTCTTAATCAACTACAGATTAGTTAATTAATCCCATTTATTATTTGTTTTACGGTTATACTTAACCATCGAGGTGGGATATGTAATAATTTAGGGTTTTGCATAATATAATAATACAATCACGGGTAATTTTCTTTTATTTGGGAATTATATAATAAAACATTAATGGTTAATATGACCAAATGAATGGGAAAGCGCTAAGTCCAATGTTTTTCGAAAGTATTTCATCGTATAACATATTGACTTAGGCTAAACTATATAAAAGGGTTTTTATGAAGATTTATTTCAATTTCCCTAAGTAAAATAGGATTTTACTTAGGAAAAGTTTTATCAAAGGAATGAGTGATCTTATGGGGGGGTAGTGTTGATGAAAGGGACTTAAGTACTTTAGGCAGTTCCAATTATTGGACTGAGGGTCCAGTCCCTCCAAAAGTCAGAGAAATTCTCTTAGCCCCTCTAACTATGGCAATTACCTTTAGCACTTAGGGAATTAATGAAAATTTAGGGGAAATGAATGGGGAGGTTAATTATTGTGACTTTGAATATTGATGTGCCTTCCATGTGATACATACCTTTGCCTAGTGATGAAAGTAAAATATTTAAGCATTTAAACTTAACATTCACCACACATTTATTCTGCAACCGTCATCTACTTACCCTACCTACTTTACCCTAGCATTTTCACTTCTTTATTAGGGTGCACTTAGACTGGAAAACCCTTTTCAAACTTTCTTTTCTTTTACATAGTGATGTATATCTAAGTCTACACTTATTACATCCAAGGGCTCAGATTAAACTGTTGAGCTCCTTTTATTCACTCTATCTATCTACTTATCTGCCAAGATTAAACTGTTTGGTCAGATCTTTATTTTCTATATCTAAAACATGAAATTGAAAACATGGAATAACCAAAATTAAGCTATTTGGTTACCATGGATTATGGCATAGGTGACAAGTTGCACACAATCTTTATTATACATAAAAATAAATGGTAGTGGTATTTGGTCTTGTACAATTTCATGGTCTTTTGCTTTTGTTGGGGTTCATTTTCTTTCATTTTTTCGACCTTTTCTTTGTTCTTTTTACCCTTTGATCTTTCTTTTAGGGTATACCCTCTTTACATTTTTTAATATTTTGATTTTTTACAAATATGGAAAATCTTTGCAACAAGTAAAGGTATGAACATATTTCAGAACTAGGCCAAGTCAATCATGATATATGACACCTATTGGTATAGAGGCATAACAAGTACAAGGGTTGTTGTTGCTCGGGTTGACCTTATTGTTGTAAAGGTTGTGCCTGCGGCTGTAGAGGTTAACCTTACGAAGACATAGGTTGGGAAGCTTCGTGAACAAACTGTGTCTATGGCTACAAAGTTTGTTGCGACTATTGCAAGGGTTGCCCATGTGGTTGTTGCAGTTATCCTTGCTATTGCATTGTCTGCCCTTGCTCTTGCAAGGGTGGCCCTTGTTGCTGTGAAGGTTGCCCTTGCTGCTGCAAGGGTTTCCCATGTTGTGTTAAGGGTAGTTAGACAGTTCCTAGAGCAATACCTTGAAAGTTCCCGAATTGGATCTGGCCATATCCACCAAGCACGGAGGACGGACAATGTTGAACATAAGGTCTAGCTTGAGGGACATAAGGTGGATTTACCATCTCTTGTGAAACACATGGAACATAAGTAGGTTGGAATGTACCATGGGCCACATATGGCTACTGGTACTAGATGTTAATTGACCCAGATGAACCAGCAGGGTTCAACTGCTGGTATTGGAAATTATTCAATCCAGAAGGACCAACATGGCTCGGAATAGCACCATAAGAGCATTGATTCATTCCAACCATTTGAGTTTGTGAGCCACTCACATTGGTTGCACTAGCCATCATGGAGATATTCGGATCTTGCTCCCCATGCATTGGTACAGCCTCTCCACTTACTGGAGGGGTCGAAGAACTTACAGAGACTTGACTCGAGACTATTGGTTGAACCGAAAGTGTCGGTTGAAATGATGAAATGAGCGGATTCGGAATGGTGGGTTGCATCGGAACTGGAGTGACTATAGTATGCATGACCAGTTGAGAGGTGATGGGCCTCTAAATTAGACATAAATTAAGGCCCATGCCTCTAATTTAAAACATAAATTAAGGCCTATGACCATCCTTCAATACATTAAACCTCTCTTTTTGCATTAGATAATTTATTTTTAACTTTAATATATTCATTAGGAAGGTTTATGAATAATTGAATATTTGTGCCTAATATAATTTATCTTTTGTGGAATGTTATGAGAATATTCGACAGATTATGAAGAGTTGGAGAAAGAGATAATTTAGGGAATTGTTCCCTACAACTAGATGATCAATAATAAATAATAAGTCAACGGGATATTATGGAATTATGGAACAAATTGTGGAACTCCAATGATTGAGAAAATCTAGGAATGTGTTCCACTAATCAAGGGAGAAGATCCACTTATCAAGGGATTTCGGTGGGGAAAGCTTCCTCCATTCATGGGGAATGACTCTTAATCATTTTGCATAAGTACCAAGTCGAATTTGCATCTAGGGAGGGATTGAGAAAATCTAGGAATGTGTTCCCTGCCATTTAATGCAAATTCCTAGTATTGGGGACTAGATCCACTAATCAAGGGATTTTGTGGGGAAAACTTCCTCCATTCATGGGGAATGATTCCTAAAATTTTTGTATAAGTACCAAGTCGAATTTTCCTCTAGAGAGAGATTTTCATAAGTGTTATTGTGAAGAGAGCTTGTATTTTTGCAGCTCCATTGTATTTTCTCGCAGGGATGTAAATATATTATTGAAAATAATGAAGATTGGTGTCATGTTCATCTTCTAAATCTTGTTCTCCTCCATAGGTCTCTGATTTTCCTTGGGCTTGGCGATCCCAGGAACCTTAGAGCCCTTTTGTATCATCTTCTTTCCTTCTTTTCATTTCTTATTCACATGCATCTCTAGTTTTTATGTCTTTCTATTTTTGCATTTAGTATTAATGATTGCTTGTTGTAGGATTGAGTTAAATGGTTGATGTAAGTTCTTTTGCAGGATCACAAGCACTGTTTCATCCTTGGAAAATCTTTGGAAGTTCATAGTAATCATTGAGCTGCTTAGATTATTCTTCTTATTCCCAAATCTAGATTGCTAGACCTCCTTTTTAGCAAAGAACAGTAAATTTCTGCTATTTTTTAGAGCATGCTAGTGATCTTTAATCAACTCAATTCTGCTTGCATTAGATCAAAAAAAATTCTAGCTCATAACAAAAAATACGCCATTGCATTTGCACTTGATTTGGTTAGGAATTGTTTAGATTTACTAGCTCACTAGTTCTCAATTTCTAGATTTTCGACTAGTAATGTTTTTTTTTTTTTTGCATGGGTCAACAGAGATATTTTTGAATGATTCCACTTGTAATAGGGACCTAAGACATCTTAGTTAATAACAAAATTTTGCCCATCCAATTTGGATTTGATTTGCTTGGTCATTAAACCCTCACCAATTTCATCATTTCACAAGGAAACTTCTCCAAGCTTTTTGAGCAAATCCATCCATCTCCCAACTTTGGTTTTGAGTTTTGAGTGATCCTAGGAATTTTCCCACTCCATTCAACCTATCAAACACCTTTCCTAGGCCTCCCATCACCTCCAACACCTTACATTTTTCTCTCGGCTATATCCTGTAGGTTCACTGTAATTCCTACAGGATCATCCTGTAGGTTTCTAGTACATCCTGTATGTTTTCCTGAAATGGCTTGTTTTGAGGCCGAATTGAGAGAAAACCTCTAGAAAGTCACCAAAAACCTCCCAAGGGTCTGCCACACCATCCAACCATCTCCTAACCCTTCCATCCAACCTGCAACATCCTTAATTCACCTGCCACATCAACAAAGGAAATTAGTTTGCATACTTGATTTTGCATGAAAAGACAAAAAGACAAAAACTGATTTATTTCAGTCCCTTTACTTGCACATTAGTGATGTTTTATGCTTCTTACTTCCATACTTAGATAGTAGCATTTGGTTCACGATAATTTGGCATTATTTCAAAGAACAGTTTCTTGGAAGTTAATTAGGAAATGGTGTGATTTAGCGTTGAACTTCTGTTGGCATTATGATTCTAGTTTGGTACTATGGCACAGGTGTTGTACTTGATGGCAACTCACTCTAGTGGCAGATCTCAGTTCAGGCACTCAGAAAGAAGAAAAAGACATATACGGAGGTTAGTCTAGACGAAGACACGTATACACGCGGGTTATACGTTACAAAAGTGCGTATATGTTGGGGACTTACTCTTGGTCCATGGTAGTTAGTCCTTGGGATTTGAACATATGGTTTTGGACCATGACGACTCATCAAATGTGTTGATCCCTAGTTTTGGGTTCATGGTAATGAAAAGTTATGGTTTTGGACCGTGGTATTGTTGAAGGCCTAAGACTATAAAAGAGGAAGGAGATCTTGTGGCAAAGGATTATCTGAATTATCATTGAATATCTGAAAAAGTGGTAGATCTGAACGCTGGTAATTGGGTTATGGTGCAGATCTAGATCTGAATAAAGGAGGAACCTTGGCACAAAGAAGAAGGATAAGTTCTATTGATGGGTCATAACCTTTAAGCTTGAATGATAGTATCTTTATATGATTTTGGTCTGTTATATGTGGCGTTTGCCTGATCTATAACACTGATAATCTAGGTTAATTAGTGTTTTTGAATATCTGAAAGAGCGAATTATCCTTTATAGATCTATACGCAGGTTCAGTGAAGCGAAGGCGTGTATATACGCTGGTTCAGTGAATGAAAACAACGTATACGCAGGTTGTTCCAAACACAAAAGCGTATGCACACATGTTGCAGGTTATTGAAATAGCGTATGTACTTTAAGTTGTGATCTAGCTGCTTCTGTTTATTGTTGCTGTGTTTTGGGTTCAGTGTTTGGTGTGTGGTTTCTGGTACTGTATTTTGGGTACAGCTGTCAGAGAAGTATCTACTTGATTCAGATCTAATTGGTGGAAAGGAGATTCGTTGATTCTTGATGATTGATTGATGTGTATGGATCCAGTCTGAAAATTTATGAAACGTGGTCCCTGGAAGAAAGAGAAGGTTGTAGCCTTCTGTAGGCCAGCACCTACGTACTAGTATCTTGGCTAGTGCAAGAGCTAAAGGGGGTTGTACCTCCCTTCCAGGAGAAGCTGGAGAACGAGAGAGGGTTGTAGCTCTCTGCAGGTTGCAGCCTGCGTACTAGTAAAGGACTGCACCAGTACATTGTAAAAGAAGTTTCTATTTTTAAAAAAAGGATAGAGACGAATTGCAGCAGGTGGTTTTCACCCACATTGGGTTTCCACCTTATATCTTGTGTTCTTGTGCATGATTTTCCTTCTGTTCTATTTTACTGTCTCTGGTTACTGGTTATTTGTTTCTGCAACACAGATTAACAATCATCATCAGAAAGATAAAGTAAATTAAAATCTTTCTTTGTATACGCGGTTTTCGTTCTGTATAGTTGCGTATATACGCGGGTTTAACTAACTGAAGTAGCGTATATCATTTGTTTTGAAAAGGAATATTTGACTTGATAATACTGATTCACCCCCCCCCCCTCTCAGTATTATTTCCAACAAATGGTATCAGAGCAGGTCCTTCTGAAGAAGCTTGATCGCTTGAAGGAAGATCTTGCATCATGAGCAACTACGAGATGGAAGCATCAATCAGGCCACCAGTTTCTGACGGGACAAACTTCGTATATTGGAAGGTAAGAGTTACTGCCTATCTTCAATCTTTGGGTACTGAAGTATGGGATATCATAGATACAGGGTATACTTTTCCAGCATCAACTCCCACAGATCTGGCTCAAAAGAAGAAATATGAAACGAATGCAAAGGCGGTCAATACTCTATTGGGATGTCTATCACAATCTGAATTTGTCAAAGTCATGCAGTATAAATCAGCTAAGGAAATATGGGACAAGATTGTCCTGAGCTGTGAGGGAGATGAACAGGTAAAAAGGATAAAACTCCAAACTCTCATAATTCAGTATGAAAATCTCAGAATGTATAATGATGAAAGTGTCGCTAACTATTTTCGTCATGTAGATGAGATTGTAAATTGTATGAAAAATTTGGGTGAAGAAGTAAAGGACATTGTTGTAGTTGAAAAAGTCCTAAGATCTTTGTCCCCTAGGTTTGAATCTAAAGTTTCAGCTATAGAAGAAAAACAAAAGCTTCAAGACCTTAAAATGTCACAATTGCATGGAATTCTAACTTCTTATGAAATGAGGAAAGGTGGACCATCAGACACGAGAGAAGCTGCCTTCAAGGCTTCTGGCAAAGGAAACTACTGTGAGTCTGAACACATATCAGAAGAAGAAGAAGAATCAAATTTTGTCAAAAATCTTCAACGAGGAACTGGACATTTCCGAGGTAAGTTACCATTCAAATGCTTTTCTTGTGGAAGAGTAGGTCACTATGCTACCAAATGTACTCACAAAGATAAGATTGGAAAGGGGAAGGAACCTGTTAGATGGAACAAGAAACAAAATGCAAATAAGAAAAGCTACTACACTCATGAAGATAGTGATGGAATATCAAATAGCGATGAAGATGAACGAGGTAACCACTATAAGCTTTTAATGGCATTTGAAGATGATGATTACCTGGATGCTATAGATGTGGATGGTTTTTATGATGAAATTATTAGACTCAAAATATGTTAGATGAAAGTAATGTGATCATTGACTCTCTACAATCTCAACTTGATGAGAAAGAAAAATCTCTTGAGAAGTTAGAATGTGAAATTGTTGGCCTTAGAAAAGAAATTGAGAAAACAAATGCTCTTAATCTTAAATTTGTTAAAGCATCTGAAACCCTGGATGAAATTATCAGTGTGCAACATTCCCCTCTAATCAAGACAGGTCTGGGGTATAATGGAGAAGCATCTCAAGCTTCCACCTCTAAAAGTTATCTTGATGCAGCAAGAAGGAGTGTGCAAAGGTCTAAAAGAAATCATCAGGTAAATCAGGGACAGTCTTCTTCAAGAACGAACAAATACTATCAAGAAAATCGGGGGCATGTTACCTTAAGGACAAACAGAAGCTACAATCAGCCACAGGTAAAATCTTCTCAATTTTCTTCAAGAATGGATGGCAGTAGAAACTATAATCGGTCGGATGATAGTCACAGGAATTTCTTCAATGGCCAATGTTTCTCTTCCCATAACTTTGGTCGCAAAGCAGCTCAATGTGTTGCCTATAAGACAATCATGACTAGAGAAGCACAAAAACAAAGAAGTATGCCGACAATCACAAAGAGAACCTATAACAACTTTTCGGCCCTTGAAAGTGAAAATGAATGCTCTATTTGTAATAATTCTGGTCATGAAGATTTTGAATGCAGGAGCAGGTTTTGGAAGACAACTCAGAAGGAACATACCCCAAGTGCCAAAACATGGAGAATGAAGGAACCGCAACAGGAAAGATGTGGGATAGCTTTATATGCGGATGGACAAGAAAATTAATGGTACATCGACAACGGATGTTTAAAGAATATGACAGGTGATAAAGAAAAACTTGAATCATATACTACTTTAGAAAAGGGAAAGAAAGTTTCTTTTGGAAATGATACCCCAGCAGCCATAAAGGGAAAAGGCATCGCTCAGTTGAAAGAGGATGTCAAAGTTGGTAATGTTCTATATGTTGATGGCTTGAAAGATAATTTATTGAGTTCCAGTTAGATGTGCGATAATGGGACCGAGGTGATATTTCGATCAGATGGGTGCAGGGTTCGTGATCTTGATACTGGAGGAACAGTAATCAAAGGCAAAAGAACTTCAAACAATCTATACATATTTGAATAAGGAGAACAACAATGTTATTTGAGCAAGAATGATGAACACTGGTTATGGCACCGGAGGTTGGGGCATCTAAGATTCTCACAAATAAGGAAAGCATGCAAGTACCAGGCAGTTCGTGGTCTTCCAGACATCAAAATTCCAGACAACACCATATGCAAATCATGTCAGTTTGGGAAACAAACCAGAACTGACTTCCCTGAGAAGGAAGGATCAGCCAACAGGCCTCTTGAGCTACCTCATACAGATGTATGTGGTCCATTTAGGACAAGGTCACCTCGAGGAGAAGAATACCTTATATTATTCATTGACGACTTCTCTAGGATGGTTTGGTTAGGACTTATGAAGCACAAGGACGAAGCATTCGAGAAATTCCAATCCTTCAAAGCCTTGGTTGAAAATGAATTAGATTATAAAATTAAATGTCTCAGGTTCGACAGAGGTGGGGAGTTTACCTCAAATGAATTTTTCGATTTCTGTGAACAGCATGGAATAAGAAGGTAATTTTCTACAGCTAGGAATCCTCAGCAAAATGGAGTGGTGGAAAGGATGAAGAGAACTATCCAGCAAATGGCCCTTGCTATGCTTGATGAGTCTGGAACTCCCGCAACTTTCTGGGGTGAAGCTGCATATGCTGCGGTAGTTATTCTCAACAAAACAAATGTCCCAGTGAACAACACTCAAACTCCTCATGAGATCTGGTATGGTAAAACTCCTTCGGTAAAGCATTTCAAAATTTTTGGGAGCAAATGCTATCTTAAGAATACGAATGAACATCTTGGCAAACTTGAACCTAGAGCAGATGAAGGCATCCTCCTTGGATATTCTCCCTACAGAAAAGAATATAAGTGCTATAATAAAAGACTTGGAAGAATTGCTGACAGCATTGACGTAGTGGTTGATGAAAAAGGATACATCCCTAGGCAAGTAAATCATGAAGATATCGAAGAAGATGAAGACTACCCTCAAAATCACACAGATGATGAAGAAGAACCTGAAGAAGAAACCCATGAGGAGCCAGAGGAACAAATAAGGATAGAAGAGAAGACTCCTTCCAAGTATGTTCAAAAGAATCATCCAAAATCACAAATTTTGGGGCAAAAGGAGGCAGGTGTACAAACAAGAAGAAAAATTGCAGATGCCTCAAGCTATTTGGCATTGCTCTCCTCCACTAAACCACAAAATGTAAGAGAAGCTTGCAAAGATGAATGCTGGGTCAAGGCAATGGATGAAGAACTTGAACAAATCAAAAAGAACAACACTTGGGAGTTGGTTTCTAGACCAAAAGATAAGAATGTCATAGGAACAAAATGGATCTTCAAGAACAAGTTGAATGAAAATGGGGAAGTTATTAGAAACAAGGCCAGACTTGTTTGCAAAGGGTATGCTCAACAAGAAGGGATAGATTTTGAAGAAACTTTTTCTCCAGTTGCTAGACTTGAGGCCATCCGAACGTTCCTTGCTCTCTCAAGCTTTCAAAAATTCAAAGTCTTTCAAATGGAAGTGAAATCAACCTTTCTGAATGGGGACTTAGAAGAAGAAGTGTACATTGAGAAACCAGATGGTTTCATCCTTGGGAATGATCCAAATCTTGTATGCAGACTGAAAAAGGCTCTTTATGGTCTTAAACAGGCTCCAAGGGCCTGGTACTACCGGTTGGACAAATATCTTCATCAACAAGGACTTTCAAAAGGATCAGCAGATAGCAATCTTTATGTCAAAATAGAAAATAACAAATTGCTAATACTTGTTGTGTATATAGATGACATTATCTTTGGGAGAAATGAAGAAGCTATGAGTCAAAACTTTGCCTTGGTGATGCAAAAATAATTTGAAATCTCTTTGCTTGGAGAACTAACATACTTTCTTGGATTGCAAATCCAACAAAATGAAGGCGGTATCTTCTTATCTCAAACCAAGTACCTCAAATAGATTTTGAAGAAGTATGGCATGGAAGATGCGAAACCAGTATGTACCCCCATGGTTACAGGATGCAGTCTTAGTGCAGATGATGAATCAGCAGCCGTACATCAGCCAACCTATAGATCCCTGATTGGAAGTCTACTTTATTTGACAGGTACCCGACCAGACATCATGCATGCAGTGGGAGTAGTTGGGAGATTTCAGGCAAATCCAAAGGAAACTCACCTTCAAGCAGTGAAGATAATTTTCAAATATCTTCAAGGGACTCAAAACTATGGCTTATGGTATCCTAGAGATACAGATCTCACACTTCATACTTATACAGATGCAGATTGGGCCGGAAGCGTGGATGACACGAAGAGCACAAGTGGTGGAGCATTCTTTATGGGTTTCAGATTAGTATCTTGGTTCAACAAGAAACAGAGTTCGATTGCCTTATCTACAACTGAAGCAGAAAATGTGGCAGCTGCATCTTGCTGCACTCAACTCCTTTGGATGATGCAGAACTTGCAATATTTTCAAATCACTTGTACACCAACTATCCCCATCTTATGTGATAATACAAGTGCAACCAGCATTTCAAAAAATCTTGTCATGCATTCAAAGACCAAGCACATACCAATCAAGTATCACTTTCTTCGGGAACAAGTGTTGGAACAAAAGGTCAAATTGGAGTATGTTCCTTCTAAGGAACAAGTTGCTGACATTTTCACCAAACCACTGTCGATGGAAGCTTTTGAATATCTCAGATAGAAGCTGGGAGTTGTTGATGTATCATCTTGCTATTAAATCTTATCATTTTAAGAGAAAAATGGGTGTACGCGTGTTGGATAATGTGTATCCGCGTAAACAGGCCGGTTTGTACAGAGAAAGTCGTGTATATGGAGTCTTGATGGATATCAGAAGGAGCAGGCTCTGGTTGAAGATATTCTGATATGGGTCTGACAGAGACCATCCAACACAGGTTCAGGGGGAGCAGATAATCTTCTAATAATGCATTGTTGGCATTATTTTAGAAGCCTTTGGTTCTAGTTCATAGTTTTTGTTGATTCCAGGTGGAACAAAGGGAGAGGGCGAACAGAAGGAAATCTTGGTTGCTCATCTGAATGATAATTGCTGCAGCTATCAGTTGTTGATGACTCTTATAATTCATGTTTTGAATATTCGTGTCTATGTCATGTATCTCTTTCTTATATGGTGTCAAGGTCATGTAACGGCCTATTTTGGCTTCCCCACTATGCCTGGGATGAAGATGTAATGTATTTGGTCATCATATGTAAATTTCTGGTGTATTCCGCTTGGTTGGATGGATGATCCCCACTTGGTTGGGTGATGGATGTTGTATTAAGTCTTTTGGTGATAGGAAGGTCTTGTATTGTTGCATACGTCTTGGTTCTTCGTAAAGAACATCTTTTTACAGATCTTGCATACAGTCAGGGGTAGCATGGTCAACACAGCAGGACAAAGGTTGAGTCTGGGGGAGCTCAACCCTTTGCCCTTGATGACAAAGGGGGAGAATGATCTCGAGGATCTTTGTGTTGCCATAAAGTCCAAAGGGGGAGATTCTTGGCATTATGGCACAGGTTTGGAGATATGGCACAAGTGTTGTCCTTGATGGCAACTCTCTTTGGTAACAGATCTCAGTTCAAGCACTCAGAAAGTAGAAAAAGACATATACGCAGGTCCATCTAGACGAAGGCACATATACACACGGGTTATACATTACAAAAGTGCGTATATGTTGGAGATCATTCTTTTGGTCCATGGCAGTTAGATCTTGGAACTTGAGCCTTTGTTTTGGACCATGGCGTCTCGTCAGATGTGTTGATCCCTAGTTTTGGGTTCATGGAATTGGAATGTTATGGTTTTGGACCATGGTATTGGGGAAGGCTTAAGGCTATAAAAGAGGAAGGAGATCTTGTGACAAATCACCAATCTGAATTATAACTGAAGATGTGAAAAAGTGTTAGAGCTGGTATATTGGGTGGTGATGCAAATCTGGATCTGAAGGAAGAACCTTAGTGCAAAAGGAAGGATAAGTTCTATTCATGGGTCACAATATTTGAGCTTGAATGATAGTATATTTGTATGATTTTTATCTGCTAGATGTGACGCTTGCTTGATCTATTTGGTAATCTGGGTTAATTAATGATTGAATAGTTGAAAGAGTGAATTATCCTTCATAAGATCTATACGGAGGTTCAGTAAGGCGAAGACACGTATATACGCAGTTTTAATGAAGTAAAGGGGCGTATACGCATGTTGTTCCATACGCAGAAGCGTATGCACGTTAGTTTTAGGCTATTGAAATAGCGTATATAGTCTAAGTTTGTGATCTAGTTGCTTCTGACTATTGCTGATGTGTTCTGGGTTTTGCTTTCTAGTGTATGGTTTCTGGTACTGTTTTTTGGGTACAGCTGTAAGGAGAATATCTACTTGATTCAGATCTAATTTTTGAAAAGGAGATTGGTTGATTATTGTTGATTGTTTGATTTTCATGGATCCAGTTTGAAAATTGATGAAACGTGGTCCCTGGAAGAAAGAGAAGGTTGTAGCTTTCTGTAGGCCAGCGCCTACGTACTAGTATCTTTGCTAGTGCAAGAGCTAAGGGGGTTGTAGCTCCTTTCCAGGAGAAGCTGGAAAACGAGAGAGAGTTGTAGCTCTCTACAGGTTGCAGCTTGCGTACTGGTATAAAGACTGCACCAGTATATTGTAAAAGAAGTTTCTAATTGAAAAGAAGATAGAGACGAATTGCGGCAGGTGGTTTTAACCCACATTGGGTTTCCACCTTATATCTTGTGTTCTTGTGTGTGACTGTTTCTCTGCTCTGTTTTACTGTCTCTGGTTACTTCTATTTGATTCTGCATCACAGATTAACAATCATCATCAGAAAGATTAAGTAAAGTAAAAGTTTGATTTGTATACGCGGGTTTCCTTCTACATAATCGCGTATATACGCAGGTTAATTAATCTGAAGTAGCATATATAAGTTGTTTTGAAAAAGGAATAATTAGCTTGATAGTACTGATTCACCCCCCCCCCCTCTCAGTATTATTTCCAACAAAAATATCCATGACCTACCTTACCTTTCTGTATACTATCAGAACTTCTCAAATGTGAAATTAGATCGAAGAGAATACTATCAAGAAATGTGTGATCTATTTAATTCAAGTAAAATGAATGAAACACATTCATAACAAAAGAGCTCAAATTTGGGGTTCCTCATTTGTCCACCATGAAATTATAATAATGATATTTGTTTTTCTTTCGTTCATTTTTCATGTAATTTTTAATTGAAGTAATAAGGTAATTAGAAATGAAATAAAAAAAGAAAAGACACATTGGAGATGAAAATTCATGAGGGAAAATGAAAGGTCATGGGAGGTGATGAGTCACCCCATTCCGTATGGATATAAACTCACAACTAATTAGAAATGATTTTAATTTTTTGATTCAAACAATTTGTAGAGGTTAATATTGTAAATTATTTTGGAGAGATAAAGTGACAATTTGGTATTTCCACTATTGGATCTCATGAATACTTGGTGCAATGGTTTAACGAATATTTCTATTAATTTTGAGATTCTCTTTGAGCCTCGGAAAGCAATTTTAGTCATGTATTGGTTAAAACATAAGACTTATCTTACAGTGATTTAATGGTATGTGATTCATATTCATGTGTTGAAAATTAATGAATTGCTTTGTTGATTTGAGGCTCACATCTTTACTGAGACTATTTGCTGATCTATGCTTCCATTATAGTTGTTAATTTCAATTCATAATGTATATTTTATTTATATTAATGTATCTTAATTGAATTTTTCTCACAATATTTTTGTATGATTCATGTTCCCTTTCATTCATTGTTGATATAAAAATACTTCATAAAATCGTTCTAACTTGTTTTTTGTTATAAGTTTTATCAAGTTTCTTTACTCTTTCTTGTTTCATCCAAAACCATTTTCAAACAAACATGGTGGCAGTGAGGACCACATACCATAAGATACTCCTATTCCAAACAATGTAATTTCTAATTAGGATTTTTCAATAGCGACATCCCCATAATGTTGGCGATATATTTTTCCCTGTTAACAAAGTCTGGGAGTAAAGTAAGGGTTTCCATTGTATGGCTAGAAAATTTTCTCTCTCATTCCAAAATATCTAAGCAGTGTAGAAATATATTGGGTTCCCCTCAACAAAAACATCAACTATTTGAAAACTCCAGTTTTGAAGAACAATCCTCTACCAACATTCACGAGTGGTTGTATGAGGTAACTTAAGAGGAGTTAGGAGCTCTTAGACATTTTACCTGAGAATGCACTAGGAAGCTTGGAATTCTTCCAATCACTCCTATCTTGCCTCATAAGCATAAAAGTGGAGGGTAAACAACTCATCACAGAGTGTTAGTTGGTTATATTGAAATTTTGGTTAATGATTATTTAGTTGGTTTGGTAGAATTAGTGGAAGGAGTTTATGACAAATATGATGAATGGCCATCAACGAGTGAAAATATGGAATGTCTAATAACTGGTGAAAAATTGGAAGAATTGATAACTGGTGAACATCTTGAAATAAAGAAGGTATTGATTCTAAAAGTGACGAGGAATATTTTAACAATGATATCATTGGTAATAAAACACTGGTAGGGATGGCCCAAGGGATATTAAACATTCCAAGTGTTCTACATTCATATCCATATTATTTTGAGAAGTTCATTACAAAGTTTGATCTGAATAATCCCCTACTACAGAAGACCATGTTAACAACTATTACTAATCTTTGACATTCATGAATTTTTAGTAAAAGGATGTTACTTATGGTCTATTTCCCTATATGTGTTGGGTAATTTAATTGTTAGTTAAATCACTTCATTAAATTATTCACCTAGATTTTTTAACTTGTGAAGTGTATGTGCACCATATATGCTAGGAATCTATTTTGGATCAAAGAGAATGAATAAATAATCTAAATTTAGTCTATCTATTACTTATTATTATTAATTAGACTCCTATGCTCTACCTACAAGGAATTCTAATTTTAAATCAACTTCGAACAAAAATATCATAATGAACAATAATTCTCTTTTAAAACAGCTTCAAAGTTTTTTGTGTGACCATTAATTCAAATATATTCTAATTGAAAGGAAATGAAAACCTTATTCTATTAGACAATATAGATAAATATAATTTAATTGACTTGAAAAGAATAACTATTCTAGAAATCTTTTGGAATAGGTTCTAATCTAATTCTAGTCTATAGAACAAGAAATGAAAGTCTAATCTATGTGACAAGAAATAAATAACTCTATTCTAAATAACTTGAGATCAATTCTATCTAACAACATGAAAGGAAATCTATTTATTGATAAGTTAAAGAGAAGAATGAAAGAGTATAAGCTAAGCTCAAAATGAAAGGACCTTTACATATTATTGATGTGTGTATTCCTAATTGGAATTAGTGTTAGCATGTTATGAAACCAACTCACAGAAAGATAGAAAAGATAGATCAACGCCTTAGAATTCAACGTCTTTGAGGGGGAAACCTCCTTTACATTACACAAATGAACAATTCTTAGATGATTCAAATGACAAAACCTCCTTTGTATATATAGGAGTCTAACGTGTCACAATATAACCAAGTTGACCTAACAATAATAATATAAAGGCACAAAAATAACAATAGTTGGATTCTATGGGGCACAATAATAACAATGTGGGACAATAGGGGCAAGAAAATAACAATAAGGGATAAAAAAACAATAGTAATGGGGGATCACTAGTATTATAGGGACCTAACATGTCCATCTCCTTCAAAAAGGTGTTCTCCTCAATACTTGAGTAGTTTTGGATGCTTCTATATAAAATTCTCATCCTCCCATGTGGAATCTTCAATGGGTAAGTTCTTCCACATGATGAGATACTCTAAAATTGGTCAATTTCGTAGATGTCGAGTTCTTGTTTCTTTGACTACTTCAGGTACCAATATTATTTTTTCTTCCTCATCATGTTATGGAAATATTGTTTGAAATGGGAGCTTATTACCTGTAACCTTTTTAAGCATGAAACATGGAAAAATGAGTGCACTCGGGAAGCTACAGGAAGCTCCAATTTGTATGCCATAGTACCTATCTTTTGCAACACCTTGTACGAACCACAATACTTTGGTGATAATTTATTATCCTTCTTAGCTTGCTTGAGGGACATTTGTTCATATGGTTGTAGCTGTAGGAATACCCAATAACCTACATTAAAACTTCTTTCGCTGCGATGTTGATCTATCTAATGTTTCATTAAATTTTGCTCCATGGTGAGGTTATCCTTTAAGAGTTGAAGAACTTGTTGCTGATGCTCAATGTGATCTTCCACTGCTTGAACCTTATAATTTTATCTTAAATATGATGTGATGGATGGTGGATGATATCCATAATGTTCCATAAATGGGGTCATTTTTTTTGTAGTATGCGAGGAAGTGTTATACCACCATTCAGCCAGAGGTAATGATTTCATCCATTGTGTCTATTTATCATATACAAAGAAATGAATATATCCTTCCAAGAATTTGTTTACTATCTCAGTTTACCCACCAGATTCAGGATGATAAGATGAGTTATGAGCTAACTGAGTACCAACGCAAGAAAATCACTATGTCCAAAAATTTCCAGGGAAAATGGGATCTTTGTCACTTACAATAATGTTTTTGTTTCCATGTAGAAGCTTTTCACTTGTTTCCATAAATGCAGTCTAAACTGTACTGGCTTTAAATGGATGATATAATGCACAAAAGTGTGCACACTTGGCAATTTTGTCAACTACCACCATGATAACACTTTTTCATTCAGACTTGGGTAAACCTCTGATAAAATCCATTGAAACCTCCTCCCAGTGTTCGCTTCGAATGGATAAAGTTTTTAATAGTCCTAGGGTCTTAATTGTTTCAACTTTATTTTGTTGGCAAACCAAAAATTCTGCCACAAACTTTTGAACATCCTATTTAAGTCCATACCAGAAAAATCCTTATTGACATTGTGGTAGGTTTTTAGAGATCTTGACTTCCCTCCTAAGGGAAAGGTGTGCAACTCCCTAAGAATCTTTTGTTTGAGTTGGGAATTATTACATAGGTATAACCAATCCTTGTACCATAGCAAATTATTTTTCCAACTAAATGTATTAGATATACTAGGATATTGTTGTATCTTTTTAATGAGTGCCCACACTTCCTCATAATTCTTTCATTCATCCCTTACTATCTTGATCCAATCTGGGTGGATAATAGAAATGGCACAAAGAAATGCTTCAACATCCTCATCCTTTCTTGAGATTTCATCTGCCACAACATTTTGCTTCCCTTTTTTGTAGATGATTTCAAAGTCACAACCCAACATCTTTGTCACCCATTTTTGCTACTCTTTTGAAGATAATCTTTGTTCTAAAGAGTATTTAAGACTATCATTATCTGTTTTTACCTTTAAGTGTCTTCCCATTAGGTAGGGTTGCCATTTCTTAAGTGCATGGAGTATTGCCAACATTTCCTTCTCATAAATAGCTTTGTGTAAATACTTTCCTTTGATTGGGTGACTTTTGAAAGCAATGCGTATTTCTTCTTGCATTAAAACAATAGTAATTCCATTTCTTGAGGCATCACATTTCATAACAAATATTTATGTGAAGTCCAGTGTAACTAAGATTGGTACTTGGCACATTTCCTCTTTAAGATGTTCAAAGGCCTTCGTTGCTTCTTGATTCCATGAAAATGCACCTTTCTTCAATAATGTTATTAGAGGTGCTATCATTCTCCCATAATTCTTTAAAAAATTGCAATAATACCCTGCCAACTCGAGAAATCCTTGTAGATTCTTTATGGATGTGGGTATTTTCCATTCCTTAATGGTTTTAATTTTTTATAGGGTTTACCTTAACACCTTCATGAGATACAATATGAACCAGGTATTCCACCTCTTTTACTCCAAAGAAGCATTTGGATCTTTTTGCATATAATTGTTTCTCCTCCAACAGTTTGAGCACCATGTCAACATGTTGGACATGATCCTTCCAAGATTTGTTGTAGATTAGTATATCATCAAAAAATACTAACACAAATTTTCTAAGGAAGGGTTTGAAAATTGAATTCATCAAAACTTGAAATGTAGAAGGTTCATTAGTAAGCCCAAAAGCTATGACCAAAAATTCATAATGACCCTCATGAGTTCTAAATGTTGTTTTTGGAATGTATTTAGTATTCATTGTAATTTGATGATATCCTAAACGAAGATACAACTTGTTGAAGTAAATTGATCCAACAATTCATCAATGATGGGAATGGGAAATTTATCTTTAATAATGAGCTTGTTGAGCTCCCTATAATTTTGAAAAATGTGTCATGATCCATCCTTCTTGTGAACCAATACAACTGGAGTAGAGAAAGAACTTTGACTAGGTCCAATTATACTAGCCTCTAGCATTTTTGCAACCATAAATTCAGTTTCACTCATTTAGACATAGGTATATATGTAAGGCACGATGTTTCGAGGAAGACTTCTTGGAATCCAATTAACAGCATGATCATGATCACGAATAGGTGGGAGGCCTTTGGAAGTCATAAATACCTTGGAATGATTGTCCAAGACTTTGTGGAGATCTAGAGAAATGGATGATTTCAATGTGGGAACCTCTAGTGAACATAATTGTGAAATTATGTCTTATCGTTCTTTCTTTAGAATCTTTGTCATTCCATTAGAGTTGATTATATTTCTCAGTTTCCCTGTGATACCACTCAATTCGAATTCATTTCCTTCTTAAGAGAATTTCATGAAAATTTCTTGAAAATTAAAAGCTATTGTACCCAAGGATTGTAGCCGTTAGGCTTCTAGTACAAAATCAACACCACCCATTGTAATGGAAAGAATTGGGCTATTCAATACATATCCTCCCATGGATAGCTTGATATTATGGCACTTTCCTAAGAAATTTATGGTTCCTCCACTTGAAACCATCACTTGAAACCGTGGTGCTATATATAGGAAGCAATTCAAGTCCTTGGCTATCTTACAATGAATAAAATTATGGGTACTTCCTTAATCAATCAACACTATTACATTTTTCTTCTTGATATGCCTTCTATCTTGATAGTTTGATGAGTGGTAATTCGAGCCATTGCATTACAAGCTATGGTCATATTCATTTTTTTTTTCTCTAGGGTTTGTTTCTAGTGTATATCTTCTTCTTTTAACATTTTATGTTCCTTTTCTTCCTCCTCCTCATAATCTATGTAACATAATTTCTTCTCAACACACTTATGACCTTTAGTGTTTTTTCTATAACAATTGTAACAAAGCCCTTCTGCTCTTTTTTCTTCCAATTGTTGTGGTGTCGACCTTGTAGGTTGTGGATGGATAGTGGTAGAAAGACTTCAATCATTATCATTGTGGCTAGTAGTCTTCCTTGTTGCCATAAATTTTTCTTTCCATTTTTCTTGCCAACTTGAAGGCCTTCCCCAATGAATTTGGTTCCCAAAGGCGAACCTCATGTTGGATTATATCATTTAAATTCCCTATGAACACATCAATCCTATGCTCCTCTCAAATATCTTTTACCCTTATATTCAACTTTTGGAAGCACTCAATGTGCCCCATCATTGAACCTTTTCTTTGAGATTTATCAGTTGGCTAAAAAAGCGTTGCCATTGGTATCCTCATAATATGCTATCATTTCATCTGTAAAAATAGCCCAAGTGACAATTTATTTACGAGAGAAAAGCCATTGATACCATACAAGCTGATTTGGTTCAAAATATAAAGTTGAAATGCGTACCTTTTGTTTGTTTTCTACATTATGGAGATCGAAAAATTGTTCCATCTGTAGTATCCATGTCCCGTGATCCTTGCCATCAAACTTCCTCATATCGATATTCAGAACATGGTTGTTTTTTGATCCAACATTAGAGTCTAGGAAATCATGATTAGCATTTATTTTGCTCTCATCATGAGCTTCCTTTACTACCCCTTCACCATTAGTAAGCATTTCTTGTAGAAACTTTTTCAAATCTATCTTCAAATCTGTCTTCAAATCTTCCATGCCTTTCTTTAAATCATCCACCTTAGCTTCCACGATGACTTGTTTTAGATGAAATTATGGAGCTTTCACAAACCCTAACTTCCTCACATCATATCTCTGAAATATAGCAATAGAAGGTCTGAAATTTAGACTACAGGTTCAGTAAGGCTTCTTCTCAAATGGGTTTTTGTCTAGCTTCTGCAATGTTGCAGCAAAACTGTTATTGAAAATATTCTATGATGATCTATTTAGAGTAGTGAAACCCTAGAATCCAAAGGTCTGATACCAAATGTTATGAAACCAGCTCACAAAAATATGGAAAAGATATATCAACACCTTAGAATTCAGCCTCTTTGAGGGGGCAACCTCCTTTACATGACACAAATGAACAATTCTTGGAAGATTCAAATGACAAAACCTCCTTTCTATATATAAGAGTCTAAGGGGTCACAATATAACCAAGTTGACCTAACAATAATAATATAAAGGCACAAAAATAACAATAGTGGGATTCTATTGGGCACAATAATAATAGTATGGGGACAATTGGGGCACAACAATAACAATAAGTAATACAAAGATAATAGTAATGGGGGAATCACTAGTACTATAGGGACCTAACATAGCATGAAAGGTAAATATGAGACTAAGCATGATATTAAACATGAAATAATAGTTTTTGAGGTTTTTGTATTACCGTCAAGCACTCAACCTATTACAAACAAAATAAAAGTAAGCAAGCTATGCTTGAAAATAGAGTATTGAAGATCTAACTATTCAAAAGCTTAATTGAAATGAATGATAAAATGGAAGATATTGAAAGAATGACTACATTATCTCACAACTCCAGAGGGGGCCCTCTTGGTGAATGTGGGGAAATAGAAACTTAGATCGCTAGATTAAATCACCAATCACATTCCCAATTGCACCATAAACATAGTAATTTCATTAACAATAAATAGAGACTTTTCTATGAGAGTAACAATAAGTAACAATAAGTAAAAACTTAATAAATTATCCTCTCTCTTCGAACTCGAAGCAATTTATAATTGTTCAAGATACAAATAATTAAATAGATAAATTTCAATAAGTAAAGCCTTCATTCGATAACTAGGTTCTAAAATCCAAATAAGAAATTTCGTCGCATGATTCGCTACTAGAAGGTTGAATCATGAGATAACTTCTGATTGACAAATAATCACTAAAATTTCTAAATTCTAGATATCTCTTGCTTCAATTCTCCATGCTCATTTGGTGATAAGATTGAGTCCTTGAAATTCTACGTAAGAATAGTCTTCTATATCCATGCTTGACTCTTGCTTTGACTAGCATGATTCTCATATTTTGTAAACTTCCCACTAAGCCCAATAGGTGGATACCCATGTAGCTGACATCTAGCATCTATCCATATGTCCTGCTTGACTTCAAATTCACGAGAACCTTTTCAACCTTGGATTTAGTTGCAGAAATGCTAGTTAGCTACAAAATATGCACCTTTTTTTGTAGCTATAGTAATTTTTTAACCAATTTCACAAATAAATCATAAAATAAGAATTGCAAATAAATGCTACCTTTTATTATAGTTATGTATGACTTGGATGACCTCATAATTCATGGATGAAGCAAAAATGTGCACCAAATGGAGGAGAGAAAGGGAAAAGGGTTTGTCAAGATGAGGACAATTTAGAGGTTCAATAATACATTTGAAAATAAATCTGCAACCTAGTACCATAATATTTTGGTAGGTCCTATTACCAACATCGAAGATTTTAAAAATGTTTTCTTGGAGAAATTTTCTGAATAGAAAATGCCAACATTATTGTTAAAATAATTAAGTGCTTTGAATATGTTTAACAAAGAAAAGGTAAAATATTTCAATCATTGTTTCACTACAATCTTGAATAAATTTTCTCTTAACATACGACCTCATGATTCGATGAGAAAAGATTATTATACAACTACCATGGCTTCCAATGTTGTAGTAGTTGTTTAAAAACTCAAAATTGGTAGAAAATTTTGTTGAAGCCTTAGCGGTTGAAAATGCTATGGTTTCTCTCAAAGTACACAAAACTAAAGATAATTCTAAGGCTATTATTTAGAAGCCTAAGACATTAAAAAATAAGCCCATTGAAAAGGAGGCTATTTATTTTCCAAGTGTAGTGAAATTGTTGAAGAAATTTAAAAATGACGTACCAAATCTAAATAGGATCCCAACTGTAGGATTAGCTTCACATAATGTTTCTACAACTGACCAACCCCGAGGCCTCAATCCATGTACTACTACTATGAAATCCTTTATCTCACAACACTTTTCTCCTAATAAAATGGATGAAACAATGATCAATCTCATACTCCTTATCGTCTATTAAATAGACCAAATAATGGAAGGGGTCTGTATGCATACATTCAATGTGCCAACATGCAACTTTTATCCCATATTATATTAAGTTTTACTATTATTATTATTATTTACTATTTTATTTATTTACCATTATTATCTATTATTTATTCTTTATCAGTTATTTTCTTAGAGTTTAATATTATATTAATCATTATTATTATTATTATTATTATTATTATTATTATTATTAGGGGACATTACATACTCCCCCTCTTTAAGGAATATCATCCCGAAGTTAAGTTCAATCATTTAACATTTTATTTAGTGATTTATTACTGCATGTTTTCCCTATACCCTCTACTAATCTATTATATCCAACATGCATCGAAAGTATCCACAACACCTGGGAATCACTAGGAATATTTGTCCTTTTCCCACTTTCCAAACTAGGCATGAGCCTCATCGGTTTATACCATAGCCCAAGGCTTGCACCCGACTCAGACCTCATCTTCCACAAGGTAGGCACCTAACTTAGTACTCCATGAAGAAGTACTCTAGGCATCTCGAAAGGCGAACTCACTCCTTGCACAGTAACTAAGGTTCACAACCCTAAGCATCAAACTCCTTACATCCCCACCACACTTCGACATCCCAATCCAATAGAAGGCACTTGGTCTACAATATCAGGCACTTGGCCTCCTCAAGATGGTCCCATAGCTCCTAAAGAGTAGTACAAGACAAGGGAACCACTATCATATGTAGTGTTGATTGATTATGTCCCCAACCCATCTGGTGTTACTTATTCTCCCTCAGAAGTATGGGCTCCCACAAGATCATCAAATAAATTGGCCCTCTTATCCCTTTTTTGGAGTTCCTATCGATAACCACATCACAACATCCATCCAAAGCATTAGCTATAACCATAACATCATAAAACTAATCCATATGCGAACTTTTGCATGTCATAATGATAACATAACATCATTGTTAACCACAACATTATGAATAGTAAGGAACTGCATGCTCATGCTTGTTATAAAATATGCATGCAGTTACCACATGCTTCACCATCATAAGTTATAACATCATCATAGCAACATCAAAGATATAACATGAAATCACATAAGAAATGAACCACATGTCAATATACCTCGTATTACAACATCATAATCTGTATTATGAATATCATATCCATTATGAGTGCACAATTCCATTATCACAACAAATTAACCCCACATATGCATGACATCATTAGCCACATGTTATCAAAACATTATACTTCAAAAATAGTTGAAACCATAACCTCATATATAGTACCATGAGATTATAGGTTCAAATCTTCCTCAGTTTCCCATGTCAAGGAAAAGTTGTCTATCTCTATGAAATGGCTCACATACAAAAAACGTTGACCCAATATTATTTCAATATGACTATTAGTCTCCATACATCCATCTTATTTTTATTTGTCTTAACATTTCATTGTAAACATGGTATTAAAAATAAGAGTTATATATATATATATATATATAATATATATATATTATAGAGATGAGAGAGAGAGAGAGAGAGAGAGAGAGAGAGAGAGAGAGAGAGAGAGAGAGAGAGAGAACAATATTTAACAATTTTAAGAGAATACTTACCCAAAATATTAGCTTTAATTGTAAGCATACCTCCAATGTTTCAATCACTTGCGAGTGGCCTGGTTTCCCTAGGCTTTTTGCATTGGTTGGAGGATCGTATATCAACGTTTCCTATGACTATGGTTCTTGAGATTTGAATATACCTCTGTCCTCTGGTAGAGTTTCAGCAGATAACATGTTATATTAGTTCTTAGATTCCATTTTTTCCCTCGAAAGATTCTCTTGTTGTTTCCTTCCTGTTTTAACTTTTGTACCCATTTTTCTGAAACCCTCAGAGTCCTTGTCTGAACGAGATATTGGGTTATCTATTTTGACATTGAGAGGCCATTCTCTAAGGATATTCTTTTGTTTACGAGATATTTTACATTAGAAAGGAATATGCTTCTAGTTAATGATTTATGACCAAATTTCATTGTGGAATTGCAAAGTTACTACATCTGGGAGAGTAATTATTATATGCATTTAGACATAGATCGAAAAATACACAATGTATTTACCATGCTTGGTTTCCTCCAATAGCTTCAGAAATCATCCTATCGAGTTATCGATAGCTTCAAGAGTTTTCGATGGCTAGTAATCTAAATGAAAAGAATATAATTTTATCCAAACTGGAATGAAGGTAAAGGTTTATTATTCTTGTAATGTTCTCCTTCCAGGTTTTCATGTATAGCACTATTCAGAAAAGGGAGTACAATCCTCCCTCAAATACCATACGTATGTCTTCTAGGTTAAAAAATATAGTCATAGATAATCCTTTGGATCCTAGATGGAGTTCAACTTTCCATTTGGGTTTTCAGACATACTGAATCCAGGCTTGTAGTGGTTTTGTGATTTTTCCAAATCCCCATAAAATTACAAATCAATGCATATCTTTTCATGTGGTCTTTGTGGGCTTGCGTTTTTTGATCCACGAGCACCATCATAGGATTTTTTTTTTTTTACTTTGGCTTATATGCCCCATTTGGGCCTATATGTGTAGGCCTTGGTCTTTTTCTAAGGACTCTGTGTTGACTGCTTTACAATTTACGTTGTTTTACTTTCGATCCTTTAATGACCCTGCCTGGTTGTTTTCTTGTCCAGTCTCCCCTGTACCATCATTATGAGCTTGAAACCCACCTTGGGTTCCTTTTCATATGTCAAAGGGGACAATACGATAGGAGGAAGCATAACTCCCTACTCTTGTTGTTTCCATGCAAATCCAAAACTTTTAGACATTGGTTTTCTCGCATTCTTGGTAGCTCTATTCCTCCCTTCCCTTGAAGGATACCAATTATGAATAAGAATCATTGTTTAATTTTTTATAATCAAATGGATCTTAATTTATAACTATTATTTATATTTTATATATATTTTTCATCTCTATGTTTATAAAAATATTTTTATTTATAATTATATGTTAATGTTGTTAACAATATTAATCATTATTATTTAAATTTAGTTTAGTGTGATATGCTTATTATGAAATATTCATTTTTATTAGTGTAAACATAATTACAATATAATAAATGGAAATAAACAAATTTATTATTTATTTTTATTATATTTTAATTGAGGTGACATTATGGTTACTTTTGTGACTAGGTTGAGCCTAGGCCAGAACCATGCTACTTGTTGGGTGGAAGAAGAATAAAAAAACCATAATGGGATGCTTATCACTGGGAATGTGTGAATATCAATCGATGTTGGATGCCCCTTGGGATAGTTTTTAATTCCTTGAAAGTGGCTTCCATTCTCAACCCATCCCCATAGAGTCTGAACCTGGGACATAGTTGGTGCTAAACCCCATGCAAGTCAATTGGTTTATGCTTAATGAATGAATTTTTATTATTATTTTAGTTATTATTTATTTTTAACCAAAGGGGGGGTGTGGGGTGTGAGGGGGCTTCCATCACTCAACCTACTCAAGTGGCTAGTGGATGTGGTGACATGTGGCGATAACAAGTTTTATGATAGACACGCTCTTGTGATCTCTCCTGAGGTGAGATGCATGTAATCTCCTCGAACCCAAGCCTATGTAATACAACATCATTGAGATGTGACCATCGCATTAGGACTATCACATCCCCACTTGTGTGGTGACTAGTTTCAATACAATTGTATCCATTTTCCTCTTAAATTATCTCATTTGAAGCTATGGAGTACCTATTCTCCTTGCTTGCAATTCCCACCTCGAATCTCATTATCAAGAACTTAGGTATTTTCCAGTCCACTTCTATGAGCTTAAGCGAGGCCCATCTATCAAATTCAAGTTCTATTTCTTGTCTTAGAAAATCACCAATTTCCCCTCCTCATCTAAATTTCTAGTGGCACTTTCAATTTTTCTTTGTGGAATATTGACTCGGTTTTTATGTTTCCTTTTCACATCTGAGTAGGTGTGATCGTAGGTGAGCATGCAATTGCTCGAGATACAAGATTCTACTACAACTGGAAACTGGCCCTTGTGGCACTGGACCACTATAGTGGTTGTCGATTTGATAGTATATGTTTTCAATTATTTTCTTTGCTTGATTTCTCCTAATAGTATTAGATTTGCTACACTCATCTCTTTAGCTTGCATTTTTTCTATCACCCTTTGTATTCAACCGAGCCTTCTCTTGAACCTTTGCACTCCTCTGTATCTTCTCCTAAAGCTCTATATTCATCTATCATCCCTTATCTGTTAGTTTTTTGTCTCCATTCATAGGCTTCCTTAGTACATTTAACATTTTTCATCATCCACCATCATACTCTTACTGCTTCTCTATGACAAGTAGATTTCATTCCTTGTCTATAACTTTCTTTTTCATATGATTCTCTCTTATTGGTTCCCCTTCACTCCTTACATGGCATATCCCAATGATTCCATCACTTATCCACTCATCTTTTTGACTATCAATATCATTTTCTAGCCTCATGGTATGCCCCATCAGTGATCGTGCATCCATCAAGGGGTTACCTACTACAAGAAACAAGCCTTTTGGTGGCACACACATCCACTAGCTTTAGGAACTAATTTCCATGTTTTTTACCTAATCTGGTGTGCCATCTAAGAGGAGTTAGTTTGTATGACACGAGAAGGGGCTTCCCAGTAGAAACAACTCTTGAATTAGAGTTTCATGTTGATTTGGTTGGTTGGGTTCTAAATGTTGGTCATATAAGAGGGTGCTTTAACTAGTACATGTACACAATCGACCTTTATTGGAATTTGAAGATTCTCCTTGGTATAATTGTAGAAAATCCTGTAGATTCACAAGCTAATTCAATTTGCTAATGCAAGAAAGAAGAATCTACTTTTACTATTTACAGCAGAAGCTCATAAACATTGAGCAAACAATAATCAATAGAGGAAGAGAATCAAAGGCACATAACACAATAAATATCCAGGGAAAGCCACAACTAAAAACCCCCTATCTGTTTTATATTAATCCATAAAATCAAGATGAAATTAAAATTATTTTTCTCTCCACAAAAATCCCAATGGTCAGTAAATTAAATCTCCAACTGATAAGCAAGATCGAGGACAAATATTAGCCTCTTCACAATCTCTCCAAGTCTTTATTCGAATGTGTAGTTCCTGTGGAGGATAGCTTCTATTTAAAGAGAAATAAAGCCTCTAAAAATTGTGCAATCCCTTAAGGATCAGTTCCTAAATGCATGCACTAATAGTGCAACTCAGAAAAATCTAAAACAAATATTAAACTATCCCTACACTCTAGTCTCAATCCAATCTTTCTCAAAATCGACATGCATGAGTTTCTGATGAGTAAATATTCAGTTTAATAGAGTAGCATGCATGGAGTTCATTAGTGACACCAGTGTTTTCTAACTCATTATTTGTTCTCTCAATCAGTTTGAGAACTAATTTAACTAAGTTGACTCAAGAAATTGAGCATTCTATTTTACAACTCATAATTAACTCATGATAGACTCCTACAAAGTAGGGAGAATATACACGTGATGACAAAAGGACTTCCAAATCGAATTTCATAAGTTTAGTTTAATAAACTTCATTTAACTATTTCAAGTTGTTATGAGTATAGATTCAAATTTAATTTCCTATTTAATTCAAGGAGAAATTAAACTGGAATTTTGTGTTTCCATCTCTCATCACTCCCTCTCAACAAAAAAGGGATTATCAACTACCCTGATCATGTCTCTATGAAACTCGAATATTCCTTTCTCAAGATCTTAGCATCTTTCTCCTCCATGGGATTGTAATCTAACAACATGATCTGCGTCAATACAAAATCTCTTAGATGATGATACTAGATACCAATATGCTTGGACCAATCATGAAAAACTATATTTTCAGAGAGTTTGATACAACTTTTATTATTACAATAAATCAATATCAGATTCATCTGTTGACCAAGCAAACCAACCAGTATATTTGTCATCTAGGTATCCTGACATGATGCCTCACTTGCAGCCATGTACTCTTCCTCCACCGAACTGAGTGCATCCGATGTCTGTTTCCTGCTCTACCAAGAAATTGTCATTGACCCAATACTAAAGATCTCTCCTCATGTGCTCTTTCTATCGAATGATCTCCCGTCCCAATATCCATCAATGAAGCCATGAAGCATTGCTCCCTCTTTCCATATGTACGATATCCCAAACTGAGTAGTGCCTCTGAGCTATCTCAATACATGATTTGTCACCTTCCAATACAGCTTGGTAGGCCTAACCATCACTTGACTAATATGGTTAACTGAATAACACATATCCAGTCATGTGCTCACCAAGTACATGAGTGAACTCACAACCTGCCTGTAAATAATAGCCTCCACTACTTCCCCTGAAGTAGTATCCTCCTTCCTCAAGTTACCAACTAGACGAGTTTCCATGGGTTCATTGCTCTCCATGCAGAATCTCTGGAGTATCTCATTGGCATACTTTCACTGAGATACAAACAACTCCCCATCTCCCTACCATACCTCCATGCCAAGAAAGTAATGCATGAGCCCCATGTCCTTCATCTCAAACTCTCTTGCAAGATCCTCCTTGCAAGATTTGATGAGCTTCTCATCACCTATTAGTATAATATCATCTACATAAAGTAGAATGATCATCATCCTACCTTCCACCACTATGTGATAGAGGTTTTCATCCGCTTCACTCTTCGTGAAGCCCAAACCAATGAAGTAGATATCTATCTTGGTGAAACAAGCACGGGTTGCTTGCTTCAGCCCATGCAATGCTCTCTTGATTTGGCACACATGGGAATCATGCTCCAAGTTTCAAAACCTTCGGGCTACTCTCTGTACACCTCTTCCCCAACCATTCCATTGAGGAAGGTAGTATTCACATCTATATGATGGATCTTCCAACCCGTCTCTACTGATAGTGCCAAAATATATATGACTAATGAGTACCTTGCAACAGGAGAAAAGGTCTCATCATAGTCAATTACCTCTACCTATTAAAAGTTGTGGGCCACAAAGCTAGCCTTATGCTTGCCCACAATAGCATTTGCAGCTTGGTTTACCCTGTAAAGCCAATGGGAACTCACAACTAACTTGTCCTCTGGTATCGGGACGACATCCAAAAATTGTTTAGAAATATGGAGTCATACTCCTCGACCATCACGTCAACTCAAACTGGTTGTTGCATTGCTTCCTAAAAGGAGGATGGCTGTGTCACAACACATTCACCCATAAGTGCCATGTATCCAATGTACCACTATGGTGACCTCCTCTATTTGCGCTGAGAAGAGGGTGCTCCCACATTCTCATGTGCATCATCCAACAACCTGTTAGCCTCTCTAGTGCAGTTTCTTCCTTCTTTGGAAGACTCTACTTGAGTGGATGTCTCCACTCTCTAAACCTCTGTATGTGGTTGATCCACATCAATCTGAGGTCCCTCAACCTTAGGAGCTAAAGGATCCTCATTTGCATGTAGCTCCAGCTCCCTCTCATGGGATACTCGCATGGACTTCTCCTTATCGAAGCTAATATCTCTGTGAGCCACTGTCATACAACTAATCGGCATGTACATTCGATAGTTGTGGGGTGTATCATTGTACCCCATAAATCGCCCCAACTCTGTTTTTGTCTCAAGATTCTTCATTGCATCTTTTGTCACATGGAAATAAACCGATGACCTAGAAATAATGAAGTGATGAGCATCTTGCCTCTTACGAGAATAAGCCTCCTTTGGTGTCTTCATCATAGGTACCCAATGTGGGTTACGCTTCTGAAAATAAACAATTGTGTTTAATGCCTCAGCCCAGAAGTTTAGTGGTAGGCCTTGATCATGAAACATCGCCCTTGCTACCCCTACTATGCTCCACTTCTTCCCCTTGGAAATCCCATTTTGTTGAGGGTTATGGGGTGTCATCAACTCTCGCTTAATCCCTTCTGCTGCACAAAAGTTGTTAAACTCATTGGAGACATACTCAACATTGTTATCACTCTGTGGAGCTTTAACATTCTTGCCAGACTCTTTCCCTACCAATTATTTGAACTCAAAAATCTTTGTGAAAGTTTTATCCATTTTTCCACAAAAAATAACCCACATTTACGTGAATAATCATCAAAAATAACATAATACTTGTGTTTTTCCATGGATGTTATCAAGAATGGTTCGTGCACATTTGAATGGATTGTCTCTAGAAAAGACTTTACTCTGTTTAACACACATGGGCAGCAACAAAGTATGGTCAACAATAGAGTATGAAAGATAAACACGAGAATCCATTTTTATTAAGAAGAGATATACATTTATATTACATGGTTTGACCATTGAGTTTCATATCCCAAGGTCTCTTCGACTCCTTTTGTCTATTCGGCTTCCACACTAACCCATTGAGGATTAGGTGTCGAACATTCCCCACCTTAATCTGAAGGGTTATGTATGAGTCCAAGAAGAGAGCTGTAATACAAAATGTGCAAAAGTGCATGGTAGCACTAGGCTGAATGTGCTCTCTGAAATGTTGGTATAAAGGGCGGTGGTTTAAGGGTGACCACCGACACTGCAACGCTTAGTGTAGTTCCCAGAACTCTTCCAAAAATGGCAAGAAGCTGAAGTCTTCTACTAGAGAAAGTGCTCGTTTTCTTTGAAGAGGGAAACCTTCAACCAATAAAGGGAGGTCTCGCCCCACTTAAAAGGGAGAACTTCAACCTGAAAAGGGAAGTCTCAACCTGTGATGGTTTAAGGATGACCAACAACTTTGCAGTGCTTAATGTAGATCCTGGAACTCTTCCAATACTGGCAAGAAGATGAAGTCTTCTGCTAGAGGAAGTGTTCTTAATTTTGTTCTTGGAATTCTTCCGAAACTGGCAAGAAGCTGAAGTCTTCTGCTAGAGGAAGTGTCCCAGATTACCAATTGAAGGCATTCTCAGGGGAACCTTTGTCTTTGTCTACAACTTTGAATCTGGTGTGACTGGTGTTGGCCTAGGCTTGCTTGATATGACTTTGAAGCTTGTAGGTGACCATCATTTCCTCCCGTGTCAGATACAAGGTGAGATGATGGAGAAAACTCAACTGTAAGACTATTCAATACTTTGGAACAAGTTCTGACATATGATTGGAATATCTTCTTGGATGTTTATGCCCATTGCCAAGAAGTGATCCATCCAAGATGAATATTTGTTCTTGCAGGATGTTTGTTTCTGGAGCACCTCTGTGAAGAATGGGTGGTTTTATGATAGTGCTTACATGGATGACGATCAAAACAATGATCTTTCTAATGGCCAACTAGGTCACAACGTTGGCATTTCACAATCTGTTGTTGTTGATGTTGCAGTGGAAGAGGGGAAGAATCTGGAATAGCTCGAGGTGAACTGTCAGGAAGAACAGGTGAAGATGAATCATCCTCAACAAATCTCGCAGTTTGAAATTGAATTTGCTTTGAGTAGTCTAGAATATGAAGGGACAAGTCCTTGTCATATCCAAGACCAGTTTTGTGCTTGTTGTGGACAAGATGTTCCCAAGGTCTGATGATGGGCTTGGGAAGTGCAGACTGAGTTTCTACATCTACATGTACAACTATTTCTTTATTGCGCACTGGATCTAAACCAACTCTAACATTATTGACATGCTTCTGATGGGTTGCAGTCTCAATGTTCCAAACAGAAACAAATTCAAAATGACTCCTCTGTTTTAATTCCTTTCGTTGAAGTTGAGATCTAAGCTCCAAAAATTCAATATTCTCTTGTGCATTTTGTAGACAAATTCTAATGTCATAGAGAAAGGATTTGTTGATTTTTACTCTGTCACTAGTAGTAGACTGTAACATACTCTTCAAAAATTCTAATACTTCATAAGATTTCCCCATTTTCTCTAGTTCAAGAGTGCCAAGGAAAATTCAGAATAATGACATTTTTTCAAACAAACAATGCATTATTCATATATAATTCAAAGATTATAAAGATCACTATGAGAGAAAATGAGGAGATATATGGAAGATTTGAATATATTGATACAGACCTATATGCTGATACAAGTTCTATGTATATAGGGAAAACAAGAAACCTGTATATGCTCCAGCATGAGGAAAATCAGGATCTTGACCACTAAATATCCTCAACTACAACAACATGACATACCATAAGACAAACTTCAACAACACTAGAAATTGTGTGTCCTTAATGCTTATAGACATGCACATGAATGAATTCCATAGCCTCACTAGTAGTCCGTCAAGTGTTTTTGAATATGCCTAGAAATGATATACAGGTACAACCTCTCATTCTAGCAAATAAAATTAAAAAGTGATAATGTATGCTGTAGATGGCCCATCTATCTCCTGCACAATAGTATTTCAGCAAGTGATGGGAGAGATAACACATTCAACCAATAAGAGAGAAAGTTTTGTCTTGCTTGTGCTAATACTAGCAATGGAGACACAACTCAAACTCCAAGAGTATACACAAGGGTAGGTCGACCTCTTCCTTCAATAACCAACCCAAGAATCTCAACCGCTACATTCAAAAGGCATTCAACTAGTATCATATTCACTTCAGTATATGTGGATCTACTAAATCCAGAGTAGACACAGGAGCCGACAATGGAAAACTACGGAGAGCGACTACTCACCTTCTGGTCGGTGGCACAGTGGCCAGAAATTGCATAGATGTAGTAATCATGGTCGGTGCTGTGGGAGTGATGGAGCCTAGGTCTCAAGTCTTGTTAAATAATTTGACAAGTTGGACTTATGGTTCAAATCACGCAGAGGCCTTAGAATCTCTTCTATTGACAGTCTCCACACAGGGAATCACAATTGTCCATTGGATTCTGTTAGAGATTTATTTTTAATGTGTCCTTCTTGATGCCTTCACCTTTTTTAATAGTTATTTCATTTTTTGAAGGCCAACTCATGCTAGTATCATGCAGCTAAATGTTTTCTTCGGACAAGAGGTTGCTTATATTGCATATTATTTAAAATTTGAGGCTCACATAGGTCACGTCTCTGAGTAAGACCCTCACAGTTTAGAACGAGGCTTTTAAAGAAGAAAGCCCAGAGAGTGGATCCTTGTGGCATGCTTGAATACCACTTGTTAGGTGTGTCATTATAATGTAAAATGTTGATGAAAATCACCATGTCTGGTTCCTTGTGGCCTCTAAAACCCCCAAGGCATTGACTTTCTTAGCATATTCACACAACTGAGTCAAGTTTATTGCAGCTAGAGAAATAGTGAGTATCTTTACACACCGGAAATAGTAGAGGAGAGGATATTCAAGACACTGTTGTTTATGGTTCAAGGACTTGGCCTCGATGTCATAGATCCTCAAACCGATGTGGGAGGTAGTGGGAGAAACTCTTCATGGAAAGGGGTTTCTAGTGGTGGAAGTACTGGTGGTGATGGATTTGGAGCTGGGCTACTTCAAGGAAAGGTGACCTTCAATTACAATTGTAATATTATTCTCAATCTCCCATGTTTGAGACCTCCGTCAGATTAGTGGCCACGTTTAAATCAAAATAACATTTTGTTTGGTAAAATCATTTTTTTGTGCTTCTATCAGTGAAGAGCATGGCGGTGCAAATTATCACAAGAAATCATTCTATTTTTCTTACTAGATTTCCAGTCTGCAACT
Source organism: Pinus taeda (assembly GCA_000404065.3). Taxonomy (NCBI): domain Eukaryota; kingdom Viridiplantae; phylum Streptophyta; class Pinopsida; order Pinales; family Pinaceae; genus Pinus; species Pinus taeda. Next base: position 4,990 of record APFE030769834.1, on the reverse strand, counting down.
CATTCTTGTATGTCAATTTTTGGTTCCTTTTGTCCCTTTTCTATAGAAATATCCCACCTGGAATCTGCCTTCGTTGGTCCTGCAAGATACGAGCCCACTATGTCACAGAGCGGTTCAAATTATACAAATGAAGCCTGACAATAACACATTATATAAGGAATCTCAGACAAGCTTGGCAGGAAATGACAACATGTCAAATAATCTGGCGTTATCTCAGGTCGCAGGAGGTCACATAATGGTAGATGTGAGACATGCCCGAAGAGTTGAGTAATTTTTCAGCTTTTTTTAAGGAAAACACTAGGCCAACAGAAGATTGAAAGACTGACTTTGAAGCGAGAGCGTTTATTGGAAGTTGGGCAGAACATTAACCACAACACCTTAGTCACTCCCCAAATGCATTAAGCAACACAGATTCTATAGTGTTACAATTAAAATACCCTTCCAAACTATCCATCTAAAAATAGTAAAACACGTATCCACCATCCAATCCTAAGTCGAATGAATACAAATAGCTAGGGATAGGGATGCACATTTTTTTTCATGGAATTCACAATGCATTTACGGCCTTCAAAATGATTCAATGCACCATACCAAACCTTACATACTTAAACAATTCAAACTCACCATACAAATTCTTCAACACAATACTAAGAAAGCATAGTTTATGGTCTTTAAAACACATCCAACACGAAAATGCATACAACATGGAACTCATCACAAAGGATCAACGCACATGTTATCTCTACACCATAGCTTATCTGTCCAACGCACATTTACACCATCATATAATCAGTCTTCAAAATGTATGTGCCATCACCATCTCACACACAAAACCAACATATAATCAATATGTAGGTTTACACAAGTCACACAAAAACAGGTGGCTCACAAAACATTGAGCAGATTATGAACGTACTTGCTCTGATACCATGTTAAACACACATGGGAAGCAATAGAGTATGGGAAAAAATACAGTATGAAGGATAAAACATGAGAATCAACTTTTATTAACGAGAGATATACATTTATAGTACATGGTTTGACCATTGTGTTTCACATCCCAAGGTCTCCTGGACTCCTTTTGTCTATTCAACTTCCACACTAACCCATTGAGGATTAGGTGTCCAACATGCGCGAATGTCTCTCTCTAAAGGAAGACTTGGTCTATTTTCCCATAGTACAACCCTTGCATGTATCAACTTGTTCAAGCATACCTTTGGGAAGACTCGCAGAGATTTACTTTAATATCTTCAACACGCCATGATGCAAGTGGCCCAATAGCCTATGCCATAACTCCCTGTTGTCTCGACTAAACATATTTTCCACTTTTGAACTCAAAGAAGAACAACCCTCTACCTCTATCTTATAGAGATTCTGAACTCGAATCCTTATCTTCTTTACCTGACCTGTGGCCATTTTTCAAAGGAACACCTTTCCTTTCAAAAAGATCGCATCATAACCTCTACCCTCATGCGTGGAAAGATATACCAAGTTCTTTTTTAGTCTGGGTACATGCATAACATTCTCCAAGTTGAGTGGAGCGACATGCTCCCTCTGAAACGTAATAGTGCCCACACCAGCAACACTATACTTACTGTCATCACCCATCTTGATAGCCATCTCGAGATTTTTGTCCTCTAGTTCACTAAATAACTCTTTATCATGAGTCAAGTGGAAAGAAGCTCCATTGTCTAAGTACCAGACACTTCCCATCATTGAAGACACCATGGATGCAACGAGGGAAAATTCCATTTCAAATTGGGAGGCCAAAGCCTCACCTGTTTCTCCTCCTGAGGACTTCTCCTTGGACTTCTTCAATGGAAAATTTGTAGGAAAGTGTCCCATCTTGTAACAATGAAAGCATTTAAATTTAATCATGTCCTTTCTCTTACCTCCATGATAAGAATATTATTTGCAATGGGAAAGTTTACATTTTTGCTTCGTCGCCTTAATCACTAAGGCACAATTCTTTTCCTTCCCATCTTCTCTTGCATCAAATCTGACCATAGTCATTCCCAATCTCCCAACCATTGACAGAGTCCTCATAACTATGGCAACTCTTTGGGAGTCCAAGAATAGAAAGGCTCACCATATCGTCCTCGACAACCGTGACTCCAACACTTCCAATTTCATCCTAACATTGAGTGAACTTGGACAAGTACTTTGGAATCATCTTTCTTTTCTCCATTTCATTTTACAAAGTTTATTCTTTAGTGCCAACTTCCTTTGATCATTTTTATTCTGATACAAGTCCGTTAATGTTTTCCACATAGCATGTGGGGTTTCCATTCCACGGAGACTCGAGACAATATGATCTTGACCTCCCTCAAGGATTATCTTCCTTTCCTTTGCCACACACTTCTACCACTCAGCAAAGTTTTGTGCATTAGCAGTTGTTGCCTTAGGAATTGCTTGTTCAAGAAATTCCTTCAAGCCATTGTCCTATAGCATAGCCTCCATCCTGTCCCTTCAGGATATGAAATTTAAGCTACCTTCCAAGGTATACTCAAGCCTCAACACATGGAATGTTATCTTCCAATCCTGAAGTATCTATTGCAAATTCGACTTTCACCTATCACCTAGAAACTCAAAACTTCGAAATCTCCTCTAGATAGCTAATTGCAAATCAACGATATCACCCTCATCAATACTCCAATTTGGCCGATGTTTTTTTTTTTCAATTTGGGTATCCTTTCCCAAGGAATCCAAGTCTGAAATTTTTTTATGAAAATTTTCCAAAAAAAATTTTTATGGAAATTTTGCAAAAAAAATTTCAGATTTGCTCTACACACTCTCAGCCCAAAAAATAATCTTGCTTCGACACCATGTAGAAAGTACTGTAGATTCACAAGCTATTGCAATTTTATGAACCAAGAGATAATAATCTACTTCTACTCTTTACGGTGGAAGCCGATAAACATTGAGAAAACAATAATCAATAGAGGAAGAGAATCAAAGGCACATAACACAATAAATATCCAAGGAAAGGCACAAATCAGAAAACTACTATTTTTTTTGCATTAAAACAAAAAATCAAGATGAAATTACAATTATTGTTATCTCTAGAACAATACCAACACTGAGAAAACTCAATCTCCAACTTATAAGCAAGCTCAAGGCCAAATCTTAGCCTCTTCACAAGCTCTCCGAGTCTCTATGCCAATGCGTAATTCCAATGGAGGATAGCTCATATTTAAAGGGAAATAAAGCCTATTAAAATTATGTAATCCTTTCACGATTAGTTTCTGAATGCATCCACTATCAGTGCACCTTAGAAAAATCTAAAACAAGTAGTGCACTATCCCTACACTCTAGTCTGAACTCGATCTTTCTAAGAATCGACATGCATGAGTTTCTGATGAGTAAATATTTAGTTAACTAGAGTAGCACTTGTGGAGTTCATTAGTGACACCATTGATTGTTAGGTCACTATTAGTTCTCTCAATCAGTTTGAGAACTAATTTAACTCAACTAGCTGATGAAATTGAGTCTTCTAGTTTACAACTCACAATTAACTCACACTAGATTGCTATAAAGTAGGGAAAACATGCACACGACAACATAGAGACTTCCAACTAAAATTTCCTAAGTTAAGTAAGTTTAATAACTTAATTTAACTATTTTAAGTTGCTATGAGAATAGAATTCAAATTTAATTTTGAGCTTAAATCAAGGACAAATTAAACTGTAATTTCTTGTTTCCATTTCTCAACAATAATTTTAAAGAACCACTTCGAGGAATGATATGACGTCATACACACTATGCAACACCTTCATCATCAGTTGAGGGATATCGACCAATGCTTGGGCTACAATGACCAACATCCTAGCCTTCCTCCCTAACAGGTAGCACCCTTGGTAATGCTAAAGACTCTATTTAAGCTACAAGTACCAACTCTAATCCCTTAGCTTATGGTAACACTAAAGACTCTATTTAAGTTACCACTACCAATTCTAATCCCTTAGCTTAATATTGTTATGCTCTAGTTGATCTTTCATTATGACTATCTAGTTCACTCTACTAGGCAATTTGGCCCATTTATTAGTATATATATCATCTATTTATTTTTTTATTAATAATTCCTTATTATGCCTCACTATGGTTATCTTTCCTTAGTGAAAGACTGACCTAGTATATTTAGTATATCCATGTATATTCCAATTTAAAAGGAAATACAATATCTACCCTTAAAAAATCATTGATTGTATTTTAATTAAGTGCTAATTTTATATGGCCTTGTCAACTCACACCACAAATTCAACCGGACAATAGATTTCTTGGTGACGTCCCGTAAAACAATTTAAAAAAATCATATCGTTGGAGTGATTTAATCACTTATTTGATGGTGGAAATGTATTCATCACCATTAAGAAACCCTATTGCACCCAAAATCCTGAACTTTGAATTAAGAATTTCAATTATTTTCAGGACTAATTTGTGAGCGGTTTAGACTAAACCATTTTATATTGGTATAATATATTATGAATAATAATAATGAATAAAAAATTAATAAATATAAATTAGATATAAAATGTTTTAATAAGGAATTTAGACTTATGTGATCCATAACATTGTTTAGAGGATTTTCGGCGAAATCACATAGATAATCATTTGTCAACGCATTTCGAACCAACCATTGTGGTTCATCGTGAGGACAAGTTGAAGAAACAGATCCAGCTTAGCATGTTAAATAGTTGAGCAGAGACTCCAACATCTAAATTGATAACCATTAATTTTGATCTTAGGACCCCGTCAAATTATTTTAATATTCTTGCTATATTTTTATTATTATTATTTCCAGAAATAAGTTAAATTAGGTAAAAATATATAAATAAATAAATACTTCCACTCGTTAGTAATTCATTTATTTATTATGGAATTTAGACTTCTGTGATCCATAACATTGTTTATAGAGGATTTTCGGCAAAATCACATAGATAATCATTTGTCGATGCGTTTCTAACCGACCAGTGTGGTTCATCGTCAGCAC
>APFE030769833.1:12055-38630 GCA_000404065.3 Pinus taeda | reverse complement strand
CAATGCATTAATGGACAATTCGAGATAAAGTAAATGTGATGATCAATTTTTTTTAAAGGTAAATTTGTCATAGCACAATTTCAAATGTTAACTATATTCTTAAAGCACAAAGCTCTAATAAATGAAGTTCAAATATTGGGCATTAGAAATTCCAAAGAGGTGAATGTAAATGAGTTGGTATAAAAAATATGATATCGGCAAGAAGGAAAATCGTTCATAGAGCATTGTTGATAGGTTATGTCAGAAAAGAAATTGCATCAAATTAATTGATGTTAATGGTATCAAGAATGTACAAAACATCAAGAAAAATCCTATGGAGGCTTAATTTAGGATTCAATTAGATGAGAATGATTAACTTTCATATTGGGCTAATATCTATAGGAAATCCTATCAAGTTAGTCTTTCAGATAATGAGAGGAACATGTTGAAAGAGTTTTGGCATTTGAATACCTATGTGTCACCAAATGAACATGATGTTTTGCACCATCGTATATCTTGAGGGGTTTATGAAACTCATGGAAACCTATAACATACGTCAGCCAAATGGAATTATTCTAGAATTTTATGGAGAATAATGTTGATGTGAATATTTACCTTAGCACATTTGTAAATCTTAAGCCATGGTATGTTAGGCCTATCACTGTTCATGACACATGTTGCTGTCAATACCATGTATAATTCTACTTATATTATGAGACCTCTCTAAAATTGGCATACAATATTAGTCCAAGGATCCTCCTCCTTCAAGTGTTCATGAATTTTTATCTAACTACGTGCACAAGAAAATGATCAGTTATTTTATAAGAAAGAATATGTTGCTGGAAGAAAATGAAAATAATGTTCTCATTTAACACTATTTAATGCTAAGTATCCCATTGATCCCATTGATTCGTGATTGTCAAATCTCACTATAAATTGGAAAAGATATGAGTATGTTAGGTACACTCCTGTTATATATTTAGCAACAACATTAAAAGATATTGATTTATTTGAAGACAAAATTTCCATGACAAGTTTTATGGAGAAGTTCAACAAGAAAATATATAAATATATTAAGCACTCTCATATAGCATAATGGTAGGACTTATGTTCCAAGTAATTACACGATGTGTTCCAAAGGGAATACTATTATTAGTGTTTTATTTTTCTAAGAATTACATCTTTTCTCCATAGAACGAAATACAAAGAGAGTATTATGATTCAGACTATGTCTCTATACTCATGCATATCCTATATACGTATGCAGAGCTTGGTATTGATGGTTCTAATTGTAATTAAAATAATCATAAAGTGATTAAAGAGTACCATTTCTACAACAGTGATGATCATACACATGATACATGTTTTGTTCAAAATTATTTTAATTTTCTTTATAACAAATTATTGAGATGACATATAACTTTTAAAGAACATTGGATTGTTAGGTCCCTATACTACTGGTATAACCCCTTATTGTTATTAGTACAACCCCTTATTATATTGTTGTGCCCATGTAGTCCCCATATTGTTATTATTGTGTCCCATAGAAGCCCACTATTGTTATTATTGTGCCCTTACATTATTATTGTTATGTTGGCTTTGATTATATTATGACCCCTTAGACTCCTATATATATAAAGGAGGTCTTGTCATTTGCATCATCCAAGAATTGTTAATTTGTGTAATGTAAAGGAGGTTGCCCCCTCGAAGAGACTTAATTATAAGGAATTCATCTATCTTTCCTATCTTTTTGTGAGTTGGTTTCATAACATTTGGTATCAGAGCTTTGGATTCTAGGGTTTCGCAGCTCAAAATAGGTCATTGTGGAATTTTCGCTATAATTTTTTTTCTACGACGTTTAAAAAGCTAAAAAAACCCATTTGAGAAGAAATCTCGTTGAACCTCAGGTCCAAATTTTAGATCTTGTATCGCTATATTTTCTGATATATGATCTAAGTAATTTAGGGTTTTTGAAAGCTCCATAATTTCATCTAAAACAGGTCATCGTGGAATTTTCGCTATAAAGTTTTTGCTATGAAGTTTTAGAAGATAAAAACAAAACCCATTTGAAAAGACATCGGTATGAACCTCAAGTTTGAATTTCAGATCTTGTATCGCTATATTTTCGAATATATGATATGAGGAAGTTAGCATTTTTGCAAACTCCTGAATTACATCCTAAATAGGTGACTTGGGGAAAATCCTAATAATTGTCTCTCTGAGCATCAAATTGAAATTTTGTAAGAATTTTAAGAAAGAGGACAGACTGTATCTTTCGATATATCTTTTTCAGATTCGAAGATCGAAACAGTGACACGTGGAACTTCATACAAGTTTGCTCTTCTGAAAGGGTATATAATCAGGTCATCTTGGGAGATTGTGCATAACTCTTTCTTGGAGAATCCAATTTCGATAAGACTGGTGGCATTGGAAAGAGGATGCAGAGGGCTATTGTAGGTTGTGTTTTCAGAACTGGAAGATCCAAAATTATATGTTTACATTTGTTGCAAGATTGAGCTCCTAAAATCAAGAAAATGCGATATGAGGAAGTTTGATGGCAATGATCTGGTAAATTGGATACTACAAATGGAGAAATATTTTGATCTAGATGGTGTACCACTGTTACAAAGGGTATGTATTGCATCTAATTATTTAGAATCGAATCAATTTTTATGGTATAAAGGGCTTTGTTCTCATAAACCACTTGTCACGTGGTTAATTTTCATGGAGGAAATGATAGCACATTATGAGGATACAAAGAGAAACACCTTCTTTAGCCAATTAATAAATATGAAACAAAAGTGCTCAATGGAAGAGAACATAAAGGACTTCCAAAAGTTGAATATAAGGGTAAATGATATTCCAGAGAAGCAAAGGATTTATGTCTTCATAGGGACTTTAAAGGATAACATTCAACATGAGGTTTTTCTTTGGGATCCTGATTCATTGGAGAAGGCATTCAGGTTGGCAAGAAAAATTGAAAGCAGAATTATGGAAACAAGGAATCCTACCACTCAAAACCATAAATATGGAAATGTTTTTGCTCCTAGCCTTCCACAACCTACAAGGTTTACACCACAACAATTGGAAGAAAAAGGAGAAAAATGGCTTTGTTACATTTGTGATAGCAAATACACTAAAGGTCATAAGTGTGTTGAGAAGAAATTATTTTACATAGATTATGAAGAGGAGGAAGAAAAGGTTAAATAAGTGAAATATCACATCGAGAAAGAAGAAAGGAATCTGACCATATATTGTAATGCATTAGCTGGAATTACCACTCCTCAAACTATCAAGATAGAAGGACATATCAAGAAGAAAAATGTTCAAGAAGTGAAAGATCATATGGAACATCAAGAAATGAATCCGACCATATCTTGTAATGCATTGGAAGAAATTACCACTCCTCAAACTCTCAAAATAGAAGGACATATCACAAAGAAAAGGTTCAAGAAGTGAAATATCACATCGAGAAAGAAGAAATGAATTTGACCATATCATGTAATGCATTGGACAGAATTACCACTCCTCAAACTATCAATATGAAAGGACATATCAAGTGGAAAAATGTTCAAGAAGTGAAAGATCAAATCGAGCATCAAGAAATGAATCCGACCATATCTTTTAATGCACTGGAAGAAATTACCCAAACTCTCAAGATAGAAGGACATATCAAGAAGAAAAAGATTCAAGCAGTGAAATATCACATCGAGCATCAACAACAAGTTCTCAAACTTTTAAAGGATAACGCCACTTTGGTGCAGAATCAAATGAAACAATGGGCAGATCAACATCACAGTGAAAGAAGTTTTGATATAGGCGATTGGGTATTTTTACGGCTACATCTCAAGCAAGCTATTTATGAGAAGGAAATGTTGGCAATACTACATGAACTTAAGAAATGGTGACCTTACCTAATGGGAAGACACTTCAAGGTAAAAATGGATCATGATAGTCTTAAATACATTTTAGAATGAAGATTATCTTTAGAAGAACAAAAAAAATATGGGTCACAAATGTATTGGATTATGACTTTGAAATCATCTACAAAAAAGGGAAGGAAAATGTTGTTGCATATGCAATCTCAAGAAAGGATGAGGATGTGGAAGCATTGTTTTGTGCTATTTCTATTATCTAACCAAATTGGATAAACGAATCAAGGGATAAATGGAAGAAGGAAGAAGAAGTGTGGCCACTCATTCAAAAGTTGCAGTGATCCCAGTTCAAACAATATTTCTAGAACTTGACGAGGAAGGAAAAATCATATTGGAACCTGGAGCAGCCACAAAAACAAGAACCCGACAGCTACAAAATCGATCAATTTTAGAGTATCTCATCAAGTGGAAAAACTTACCTGCTGAAGGTTCCACATGGGAGGATAATAATTTTATACAAAACCATCAAGAACTACTCAAGCGTTGAGGACAACACTTTTTGAAAGAGAGGGGCATGTTAGGTCCCTATACTACTGGTGTAACCCCTTATTGTTATTAGTACAACCCCCTTATTATATTGTTGTGCCCATGTAGTCCCCATATTGTTATTATTGTGCCCCATAGAAGCCCACTATTGTTATTATTGTGGCCTTACATTATTATTGTTATGTCGGCTCTGATTATATTATGACCCCTTAGACTCCTATATATATAAAAGATGTCTTGTCATTTGTATCATCCAAGAATTGTTCATTTGTGTAATGTAAAGGAGGTTTCCCCCTCGAAGAGGCTTATTTATAAGGCATTCATCTATCTTTTCTATCTTTTTATGAGTTGGTTTCATAACATGGATCTAGTGAGATGGTTGTGCTGGTTAATTTAAATTAAGATGATCATTATTATGGTTGTATCACCTTCATACGAAAATTAGCATTCATCATACATGGAATTTCTTTGCCAATAGGGCATGGAAAAGGAGAGCATGATGACGTTAGGGCATGCGTAAAACATTCTCTTAGGAGGAAACAATTGAATCACTATTCTTCCCTACTTGTATATTCATTTAATGTTATTTACTAGTGCAAACATAATTTAAGCCATGTATCAAATCCAAGGATGGCTCCTGTGCATAGGAAACTATATATATGCACATAAACATATGTGTGTGTGTGGGGGGTGTGTTTTTCTATCAAAAATATATATTTATTGCACATAATTTGAATTACATGAGTTTTTTGTCAAGTAGATACTTTTGGAATATTGTAATGGGTGATTTTGATAAATCGTTTCCATAAAATTGTGAACCAATCCCTAGAACAAGAGGTTTTCACTCCATTAGAAGTTGGAATATGAAAAATATATACTCAGTCAAGAAACGGAAGTAGTATTACTTTTTTCTTGCATGTATTGATGATATAAACTCCATCCATGAGTGTGTAAACCACAATAACAATTATGTCAAACCATGGATACATGAAGAACTGAGAGCATTGACCTCATTTGGAAATTTGACTATCGTGGAGATGGATAATGTAGTGGCTATGATTGACAAGGATTATGATAATCTTTCTGATATGGTTATAGAAGGTGATGTATTTTCTCTCATTGCACTAGAAAATAATGTAGAGAAAGTGCATTATTATTTTTTATGATGCACTAGGTATAAAATTACATTGATGTAAGAGTTCAATGATCCTTTAAATTAGACATATCGAATCAATTCAATGGTGCTAATGTGACATTTCTTTGAAGAAGGAAAGAAATTTAAAGATCACATTATATTTCAAGACTACCATCCAACTATTATATATGTCCAATATAATATTTTTCTCATAGAATCTAAGTTCCAGTTGAAACAAGTGAAGCGTAGGAAAAAACAATGGTAATGAAAATGATTGATAGAAGACCATGATACCATTCTTTTTTTGCTGAAGCAAGAGTTGAACCTTCTATTTCATTAATCAGTAAATAAAATACATAAAATACAACATCCCACGAGGAGTTGTGGACCAAGGAAAAAACCAATCTCAATCTGTTGACGGGCCAAAGGCAAAAGCCCCGACCCCTACAAACAAAACTTCAAAACTCTCAAAAGAAAAACAATGCAAAAGCTGGCTAACGAGAATAAAGTATCGGACATGAAGAGGAAAAAATGTACCAATCTATAAGGATTTCAAGTCCGAATAACTCATGAACACTCAATCCTGTAGAACGTATAAAAAACAATGATTCTCACCAAGAAAATTTTTCATCCCGCCAAGAATAAAATGCATTAACGTCTCTTGCCATCTTCCTGACTTGCATCTTTAATCTCAATCGTTAAACCTCCTTGCTCGATCCAATGGCAGTGGTTGATTTCACAATACTTAGAAGCATGATGCTTACCCACATGGACCCACCAACCTGCTCTATCATTCTTGACCGTAGATCCACCTTGCTTAATTTGACAATAGAGGATCATATTGCATGGGTCTACATCACTGAACAATAGCGCGTGATGAGGACGGTATTCTATTCGACCCCTAAGCCACGTGTAGCTTGCTGAATGGATTCACTCTCATTTCGGAAAAAACACTTCCCGCTTGCAAGGCTTGTGATCACCGAAAAAATGACCCAGACGCAGAATTGTAATCAAAGAAGGAAAACCTAGGGTTTTGAGGCCATTGAGAGTTCCCGAATTCTAGCCACTCGCTGCATTTACTCTATATGAACCAATGTAAGATGAAACTCCCACCATCCTGTCGTCCATCCAAAAAACAGAGTCTCCCGGGCTGCTTCCACCTGGAGCCTCTATGAATGTACTTACCCTGGTTGCAAAGGCCAACAATGGCCTACAAACCACTAAAGACCAGACTGTGAAAAAACCGCTAATCATAAAGAACCTGAGTCATCTAGACCCCGCCTCCATGACTCTGTTCTGAAACACCATCCTATCTTCATCTGCCTGGTCGTAACAATTTTCCTTTAATCTATTCTAAGGCAAATCTTGCCAACCCATCACAACCCTGTTTTCTATACAGATCACTCCTTGATTGGCCAGAATATCTGCCAATTTATTGGCTGTTCTTCACACATGTTTAAAACTTACTGTTCGAAGGCTCTGGAGGTGAAGCTGAATCCGTTGAAAGACCTGGATCAACCTCCAGTTTCTTGAGGCTTTTTCTGGCGTCGTACCCCAGCTGATTCTCTTGACCGAGTTAATGATTAACTCTGAATCATCTTCAACAATCACATTATGGCGATTATCCTATTCCAGGAAATCTAAACTTGCTCCATATCCATTAATTCCGCCATTTTGTTGGTGGATCTTCCTAAATGGAAATAGAAGATGAACAAAATACTTCCATTCTCATCCCTTAACACCCCTCCATAACTAGCAGTGCCCGGGTTTCCTTTTGAAGCCCTGTCAATGTTGTATTTCAAAAAACCCTTAGGGGGAGGATGCCAGAAATCCTGCTCAGATTCCATTGTTATAACCTTCCTATCCAAGCCCTGAGGAATAAGTCCCTACAAACCCAACTGACTGAGAATCCTAAATTCTACTGTTGAAGGTGGGTTCTTAGGAATATTTTGCACTATAGTGCCAACCGTCTCCTTGAGTTGTTTTAAGATCTGCTCATAAAGGCATTGGGAGGGCTTCTTTTCATTCTTGAAGATTCTATTGTTCCTTTCTTTCCAGACATTCCATATAATGAAGCTTGGCATAAGAGCCCATGCTGAGCCAAGAAATTCATAATCTGAAAAGTTTCTTCTCTAGTTGTTTAGGATGTTAATAATATTCCCTTTGTCCCTATCAGTCTGTTGGAAAATTGTGGCAAAAGAATCCCAAAACCTGGAGGTAAAAATGCAATTGTTGAGAAGGTGCTCCATTGTTTCCTCTTGGGATTCATAGAGCTGGCATCTGGAAGGCCCTAGGACACCCCTCTTTCGAATGTTATCCCAAGTCAAAATTTTCTTATGCTGAACCAGCCACATGAAGAGTTTAATTTTCATCCAACCTTGATGCCTCCATAGGTCTTTCCAAATCCTATCCGGAACATGGGAATCCAGCTCAAGGAGTATGAGTTTTGCCTCAATATTAAAGGTACCCTCATTATTGTTGCCCCATCTCAGTTGGTCATGCCCCCTTGACACTAAAATCTTCCTTTGTTCTAACATTTTCAGTAGTGCCTCTGCTTTAGCTTTCAGGGGGCTGTCATCCCTATAGTCAAAGTTCCTCCAGGTTCTCCATTTTGCTATACTGTTGGTTTGGTACCAAAAATATTTTACCTTAGATAACCCTTTAGTATCTGTCTCTTCCTTGAGGTCCCCCAATTCCTCTTTTAATAGTATAGGATCTTATTGCCATTTATCCTCCCAGAATAAAGCTAAGTCTCCCTCTTTGATTTCCTAGAAGTTGTTTTCTTGTACTAAGCCCCTGTTCTCCCAGGCCTTATTCCAAATGTGTGAGCCCTTTATATTTCTAGACATCCTTAGGTGATCATTATTTTGCCAAGTGCTAGCATATTTTTCTTTCCAAATAATAGCCCACTGAGCCTTTGGGTCTTTTACTTAGCACCACCATAATTTAGCCCCTAAAACCTTACTTAGAGTCTCATAATCATCCAATCCAAGACCCACATGGTTTTTAGGTTTGCAGATTTTTTCCCAGGCTACCAAGGTCCATTTGTTTCTTTCTTCCCCCTTCTCCCAAAGAAAGTCTCTTTATATGGTTCTGAATTGATGCAGGACTCCTTTTGGTGCTGGGAGAGCTGATAGCATGAAGACTGGGATTGATTGAAGGACAACCTTTGTAAGCACCAACCTATCAGCCAAGTTTAAAGATCTAATAGTCCATTTCCTAATTTTATCTTGCAACTTATTAATCACTAGCTCCCAGATTCTCTTGTGTAAAGGTTTAGCAGTTAGAGGAACTCCCAAATATTTTGATGGGAAGATCTCCCTTTGAAAGCCCATAATTCTGGATATATTCCTTTGAATAGAAATATTAGTATTAAAGAAAAAAAATCTTAGATTTAGAGAGATTAAATTCTATACATGAAGCCATGTCATAGTCACTCAAGATTTTCTTATACGCAAGAGCTTCTTTGACCATGGGGATTCCCTGCAGCATGGTATCATCAACAAATTATTGATGAGTCAAGGCCTGTCCATTATCAGAAAGTTGGAGACCTTTGATCTTACCAACTTCTTTTGCATGCTTGATAGACCAACCCAATCCTTCCGTCATGAGGATGAAGAGAAAGGAAGAGAGTGGGTTTCCCTGCCTGAGGCCTCTTGAAGGAATTAAAGTCTCTGAGGGAGAACCATTAACCAAAATTGAATAGATGGAAGAAGTAACCAGGGCCATGACCCATCTAACCCAGTTGTGATCAAACCCAAAAGCAATAAGAACTTTCCTGATATAGGTCCAATTTAGCTTATCATAAGCTTTGGTTATGTCCAATTGCATGATCATTCCAACCTTCCTATTTCTAGTCAAAGAGTGCACCAACTCGTGTGCTTGAATGATGTTATTGAGAATTTGTCTAGCTTCCACATATCTAGATTGTTCCACATAAACTAGGGTAGGAAGAAGAGGTTTGAGTCTATTGGCCATAACCTTGGATATTATCTTGTAAACCACATTGCAAAAGGCTATGGGTCTAAACCTATCAAGAGTTTGAGCCAAGTCCTGTTTAGGGATCAGGGAGATAAAGGAGGTATTGAGCGCCTTCAAAATAGTTCTATTCATCTAGGAATCTTCTACTACATTCAGAATATCCTGTTTGACTATATTCTAGCAAGCTTTAAAGAAATCTACATTGAGACCATCTGGGCCTAGCCCCTTACCATTTTGCATTTCTTTGAGGACCTCACTAACCTCCTCTTCAGTCACAGGCCTATTAAGGTTGAAATTGTCCTCTCTAGACACCAACCTAGGTATATGTCTTGTTAAATCCCTGATGGAATGTTCTCTATCTGAACATGTTTCCTTTGCTATACCTCGAAAGTGCTGAACTAGGACAACTTCTATTTCTTCATGAGAATTGAGAAGATTACCTCCCACGTCCTTGATCAAAGAAATCCTGTTATGAGCTCTATTCATCATAGTGGATCTATGGAAAAATCTAGTGTTACGCTCTCCTTATTTTAGCCATTGAACTCTAGATTTTTGTCTCCAAAATATTTCCTCTTGTTTACATAAATTCTACCAGTCTTGATGATTTTTGGTAACTTGATCACTTCTGACTTTATCAAAGCCATCCATGATAAGGGCTTGGTTGAGTTACTGCATTTTACCTTCAATAGATTTTTTTGCTTCAAAAATATTGCCATATTCATTCTTGTTCCAATATTTGAGCTTGATCTTGATATGTTTTTGTATTTTTTAAAGAAGGAACATTCTTGTGCCCTGAATATTCAAATATTTTGACCACCTGTTGGCAATGTTGCTGATGAAATATGGGTGGGAGAGCCAGATATTCTCAAATCTAAAAGGTCTATTCCTGGGGGTACTAATGTCCTGAACCTCCAATTGAATAGGCCAGTGATCTGAGCCTCCAAAGGGGAGAACTCTTGCTATCATTTCCTTGTCAATGAACATAAGGTCCTCTGAGATTATGAATCTATCTAATTTTGAGGCCACCTGGGACTCTCCTACTCTTTTATTGTTCCAAGTAAAGAGACCATTACTCGTTACAATTTCCAATAGCTTCATATTATCTATAAAAGTTTGAAATGCCAAAGAGTCTTTGCTTAGAATTCTGGTTCCCCCTTTTTTCTCCGAAAGTGATTTGATCATGTTGAAATCACCCCCCAAGATCCATGGTATTCCTACATGTCTATCTCTGAGATCCTCCAGAGAATCTAGAAACCTGAGTTTATCATCCATTCTTTGTGAGCCATACACATTCATGACTAGGTAGGTTTCCTTATCTCCCACAGGCTAAATGACCACTGATAAATAATTCCTAGATGCCTCAGCATCTATTATGCCAATTTTTTGGGGGTTCCAAAGAGTGAGTATGCCTCCTGTTGTATTCTTTTCTTTGACTTCCAATAACTCAAATCGATTGAGCCATTTGCTATGAATTTCTTTTATTTTTTGAATGGAACATTTAGTTTCTTGGATGAAGATCACACGAAGATGCTTGTTTCATTCTATTACTAAGTAACTTTGTTTTCTTTTACTTCCTAGACCCATGATATTCCAAGAAGTGAAATTCATTATTAAAGTTTTGTAAAGGAGTAGTTGGTTAGGTCTTTCATCTTACCTGAATCTATCATTAGCTTTCCACATTCCATCAATAGCTTGTTCTGCTTTTTCCTACCTCTTTTCTTTCATGGGTTACTGGGTGCTAATCCTAGTGTGGTTTTCATAGTTTTCACACCTTCGCTCCCCTGCCTTTCATTGTTTCTTTGCTTCTCCAACCCTTTGGTCTGATTTTTCCATATAAACAGCTGCTGAACTCTATTGAACTCCTCTGGAGGTAACGAGTATACCCCCTCACTGGTTCCTTGTTTCAAGAAGCCTTCCAGATCTAGGTTCTCTTTATCAAGAATCTCATGTAGTTTACGGTCCTCCATTTCCATCTCACTCTGGGTCATTTCCTGGTCCATCTCCAGTTCTGCATCACTCATCATAGTTTCTTTCTATTTATTAATATCTTGTGTTTGTTCACCATCTTCTTCTTTCTCCTCCTCCACTGGACATCCTCCCTTTGCCTGATCTACTTTTGTTATCACTTCTTCTTCTTCTAGTACTTGGAACCTATTCTAATTGGCTTATTGCCCTTCTGTTTGATGTAGCTTTGGCCCCCTTTTGCATCCTTTTCCTTTATGTACCACTTTGTGAAAGCTTTTAGTATCTTTCATTGTGTTATCTTTACTCTTGTTCTCTATTTTACTAAGAGGGCAGTCTTTGAATAGGTGCCCATACTCATGGCATTTGCGATATCTAAATGGAATATGTTCATAATCTACTGATTGCACCCATTCTTCATCAAACACTTCAGAGCTTTAGAGAGATCCATCTCCACACATATTCTTGCAAAGGAAGTATATTTTCCCTTCTAGTGACCTCAGAAGCTTTAAAAAAATGCCCTAACTTATCTCCTATGGCAAATAATGATTCCATTTACCAGTAATCAAGAGGTAGAGAGTAGAGTCTTACCCAAACTGGGATCGAGGTAAAAGTCTAATGCTTCGAGATAAAATTCATAATCCAAGATCACATATAGAGGCTTATTGTTGCATAAAAGTAGGGCCCTCCTTCAAACACTCTGTCCTTATCTTCAATATTTGCAAAGACCACAGTGAAGAATCCCTTTGACCCTAAATGTAGGTCTATGCTTCCTTTTGGTTTCCAATGGTATTTAATCCATGTTTGTAAAGCTTTTTCAGTGGGCCATAAACCCATGAATTTACAAATGATTGCATATGTCTGCATGTGGTCCCTGTGCGCCTGTAGAGCAGGATCATTTAAAACTACTCTGGGTGTGATTACAGCTTTGGGTTTGCATGGTCCCTTTTGTGCTTTGTCTTTTGTTCCCTGTTCCTTGTCTTCTTCCTCATTTTCTTTAGTGCTATTATTCTCCCTTGATTTAGTACCATCTTCCTCCTCTTCACTGTTCCATTTCCTTCCTTCTGAAGAACCTCTATCATTTTCTATTGGTTTTTTACCCCTGCTTGCCACAAATTGCTTGTAGGAGGGAGTGGAGTTCCATCCTTTATGTCCTTCCATGGAGAACAACCTTTGCAAAAGCCTGGAACCCTAGCTATTCGCCCGTGCTCTGAACTTTCTCCTTTCTCTAACTAGGCACTTAGTGTTTGGTAGCCTTGGAGAGAAAAAAACTGATCATGATACCATTCTTGAAAATTCACCACTAACACATTTTGTATGAATGGAAGACACTGTTTAAAGAATAGTTCTTTTTTAAGGAAACAATTTTTGTTTTTGTATCTACTTCTATATATGTGTGTAATTAAGCTTTGTTCATTATTTATTTATCTCCTTTATTTATTTATTTTTTTGTGTGTGTAATAAGATAGTTCGTATTCTCATTTCAAATAAAAATACACTGTTATCAATTAAATTTGTCATAATTGGTGTTATTTATCAAACTTACTTGAGATTATGGTTGTTTGAGAATCTCACACTAATATAAAAGGAATTACACCCATAAAATTTTCTTTCACTCTAGGATTCACTTTTGAAATTGAAGGACTCTCTAGCCATTCACCCCTCCCCTCATATTTTTCATCAACTAGACCACCTCAATGTTGATTAAAAATTATTATTGAAGCCATTATGAGCATTCATGATTTCGTTATGGTAATAAGGAAAACCAACTTTCTCCTCATAATTAGATACTTATCTTAGATTATTAGGTACCTAGTTTAAATCCATTATTCGTGCCCTCTTTTACTATGAGATTCATATTTGGGTAATTACTATGAGATTCACAGTTGGATTATGATAGTATTCTTGATATGGTTATAAAAGGTGATGACTTTTGTCTCATTTCACTAAAAAGTAATGTAGATAAAGTGAATTATCATTTATTGTGATGCACTAGGTCGAAAATTACTTTGATACAATAGTTCAATGATTCTTAAAATTAGACATATACAATCATCTCAATGGTGTTAATGGGACATTTCTTTGAAGAAGGAAAGAAATGTAAAGACCACATTAATTTTTGAGAATACGAGCCAGATATTATATATGCCGAATATAGTCATTTGGTCATAGAAACTTAGTTGCAGTTGAAACAAGTGAAGAGTAGAAAAAAATGATGATAATGAAAATTATCAATAGAAGATCATGATACCGTTCTTGAAAATTTCCACAAACACATTTCATATGAATCAAATACATTGTTTAATGAATGGTTCTTGTCTTGAATTTAATGAAACAAAGACTTGTTTTTTTTTATTATCTATTTCTTAATATCTGTGTAATTAAGATTTTTTCAGTATTTATTTATTTCTCTGTGTGTGCATGTGTAATAATATATTTCTTATTCTTATTTCAAATAAAAATATATTATTATCAATTAAATTTTGTTATAAAATTCATATGTTTATTGGTGTTCTTTCTTCAACATACTTAAGATTATGGGTGTTTGAGAATATCATGCTAATCTAAAAGGATTTACGCCCCTAAAAGTTTCTTTCATTCTAGGATTCACTTTTGAAATTGCAAGAGTCTTCTAGCCATTCTCCCCTCCCCTCATCCTTTGGCATCAACAAGACCACCTCAATGTTGAATCTAAATTATTATTTAATCTGTTATGTGCATTCATGGTTTATTTTTGGTAATGAGGAAAACCTACTTTATCCTCATAATTATATACTTGTGTTAGATTTTTAGGTACCTAGTTTAAATCCCTTATTGGCCCCCTCTTTTACTATGAGATTCATAGTTGGGTAATTATATATGTCTACCCACTAGGAGGTCCCTTGAGTAATGGTCCCTTGTTCTATATTCATGAGTGATCTACCTAATGATACAATATCTCTCAACTACTATAGTAATGTGATATATCACTTTCATGAGGTCCCTTTCACCTTAGTTGAGATGTGAGATCTCCCTTAGATGTCTAAATTTTTTGATGAGCACTATAAGACCCTTGTCAACTCTATAATTTCACCCCAAAGATAAGTCTTAATTAGAATTTGGAAAATGGAACTCATTACAATATGACCATGTTACTTATATTAATTTGATGAAATAAACAACTTTAATAAAGCAAATGCAATTGTAATCCATGATTTCTAGCCATGTTTAAGAAGAAATAAATCGATACAAAATTGATCAAAATAGATTTTAACTATGAAATAGTTTGATAACATTAAAATTATAAATTCCAAGTAACTTAACATGAATCTAGGTTAGCTTAACATTGAAACAATATAATAAAAAATCTTCATATCCATTTGCTGATATTTATTTAAATAATAATGAATATAAGACAAATAGCATAAGAAAAATATAAAACATATTAATTGAGTCTTATAGGAATTATGAAATTCACAAAAGGAAGAAAATCCTAAACATT
The DNA here is from genome assembly GCA_000404065.3 of Pinus taeda. NCBI lineage: Eukaryota > Viridiplantae > Streptophyta > Pinopsida > Pinales > Pinaceae > Pinus > Pinus taeda. The sequence goes on along the minus strand of APFE030769833.1, from coordinate 23,671 downwards.
CTTACATACAAAAAATTGATTTCTCCAAAAGTGATTAACAAGCTTCCAATACTAAAAATATGAAAGTATTTCCATATTGCGAAGTCTAAAAAAAACCTTCATCTTAATCTATTTATCTATAAATATAATATAGTAACTATAGAAAAATGAAATGATTCTTTCCCTAACTAGTTGGAATGATGATTTAATTAACTCTTTACTGTCTCTTTGCCCTCTCTCTATTGTTGTAAGCCTTTCAAGTTTCAAATATGTCATTAATGTGATTGAAAAGTGGAAAATATTTTTTCCCCAAGTTTATGCTTTAATGATTTTATGTTTCTCTTCAAATTCCTAACATATTGTCTCTCTTCCCTCTATCTATTATTGTAAGCCTTTCAAGCTTCAAAGATGTCATTAATGTGATTGAATAGTGGAAAATGTTTTTTCCCAAGTTGATGCTTTAATAATGTTATGTTTCTCTTCAAATTCCTAGCATAATTTCTTTCACATTTGGTAAAGTGGAGTTCAATAGAGAATTATTCATTATAGTAGCTTCAACATAGTCCATGAGTTTTTTTATAGTAATAATTAAGATAAAATAAGAGATTGCTTTCCAGGAACAATTTTGTCCTTTAGGACCTTTAGTACACATTCTCATTCAAATAAGCCATTGGAGAAACCTAAGCTAAGAATAGTGGATTTCAAGAAAATTCTTTTTGTTAGATTCCATATTTTCATCATTCCATCCAATTCATAATCCATATTATCACAAGCTTCTTCACATAAGTTTTAAAATAAATTTTGAACATAATTGATAGTGATGATTTCTTGTTTATTCAAGTAAAAAACATTTGAATTAAGGTCCTTTGCTGAGTCCTACCATATTGTCATGTAGTTGAACTATAGTTGGACTTTCTCTCATTGAATGTTCCATGCTAGGAGATGGTTTTGAAGGTCCATATTGGTATCAATTTTCTCTTGGAATACACACACTATTTAATAAAACATCCTTTGACAAACACTCAATATATCTCAAATTAGAAAATAATAATTTATGAAGCTTGAAGGAATAAACTAATTGGTCCAATAATAATTCACTTCATTATTAGATTTATAATTTTTCACTTTTCTAGCTTTGATCACTTGAAAATATATCTAATAGTATATATAATTTCTTATTCAATTTTAATCCCTATAAAGGATCAAGTTTTTAATCTAGTGTTGTTAACATTGATGACAACTATTTGGGATGTCAATGCCACCTCCTTATAGATGCAATTTTCTTTCTTTTAAGGGATTTCCTTGCGACTTGCTTGAATTTTTGATTGAATATAAAATTTATCTAAGTCATCTACATTAATAATCCTGAGAATAAATACATCACCTCTAGTTATCACTTAGATGAGCCTACTATTTTAAACCTTTGAGATGTGTATATTTCTTAGCTGGCTTAGTCCTTAATGCTGTTAGGATACTTTGTAATATTTTTGGTTGATTCTTTCTTATTCTCTTAGCCTTATAATTTTTCTTATCCTTCTTCCTGTAATTATCTTTCCAATATTTCTTCCTATATTTCTTGAATTCCCTTTTAATATAGCTTCATTTTTAGAAACTTGTTAATATATATTGTTCAAATTTCTCTTCTACTTCCATTTGTATTTGGGCTAATTCAACAATAACTATTCTTTGAGCTTCCTTGATTTCACTCTATAGTTTATTTCCTTAGTAGAAACTTCAACTCTTTTCTTTGCTTCATTGTCAATTTTATAACTTTTCATTTGAGCTATCTTATTTTGCACCTATTTGTAATTGATGGATCCCTCTAGTGCTTTCTCCTCTTATAGATGTTTGTGCTTATATGATAAGATGAATTTAACCAATTTTGCAAATTTCCATGATTAAAATATCTTCCACCTTCCCTTTTATTATTTTGGGCAAACAAAAATCAACAAAAGCTTAATTACTATCGAAGGAAAACAACAAATGCTTCCACATTATTTCTCATTCCATGAACTTGAGTACTAAATACCAACCAAAAGAAATTGATTGATTTTATAATGTCATATACTCAATATCAAGTTACAACAATTTAAAGTAATTTCGAATGAACTCACATCAATAAAAGATCCAAGTGATCACTAAACATGTCATATTGCATTTTTATCCTTCCCTACCATGCTTACATTATTTGCACTCATAATTTATATCCCCCAATTGAAGAAAGTAAGTGTTATTATATTATTCACACTCGCAATTTTTATCACCCAATTTAAGAAACTAAGTGTTTCAAATGAGAAACATTTCTAGAATAGTCATAACATGAAGTAATTATAGTGTGGATCACGAGAAACATTGGCATAAAAATTTGGTAGAATATGAAATAACTTCGTATTGATGTTATATCATTGTATCGAGATAATGATGAAAAAATGTGACACAACCTAGATGGTAACAATTTAGTTTAAGAAGTAAAATATAATGTAATGCACAATCAACATAAATGTAAAAATAATTGAAAAAAAGAACAACGCAATGTTTAACATCCCAATTTGAAGTGAATACCAATGAGGTAGTTTTCAGGTGCAAGATACGGTGCTACTACCTGTATATAAATATAACAAACTGTGAGTACTACCATTCTAGACAAACAATTGGGTAGAATATGAAATAATTTGTATTGATGTTATATCATTATATCAAGATAATGATGAGAAAATGTGAATCAACCTAGTTTGGTAACAATAGTAAGAAATAAAATATAATGTAATGCACAATAAACATAAATGTAAAAAAATGGCCAAAATGAACAACATAATCATTGATAACCTAATTTGAAGTGAATACCAATGAGGGAGTTTAGAGTGAAAGATACAATGCTACTACTTGGATACATAAATAAAAAAGCATATGAGTATTGCCATTCTAGACAAACAATCCATGTGTCGAAGAAGACTATTAGCATGTTAAACATTAAATTTATAATGTAGACTTGAACATGTTAACTAGCAATCAAATGTGTACCTATAGCATGCCCAATAGACCCTTTGGCATGTCATATAATATGCACTTGGGAAGGAGGGATCTCAACATATCTATATGGATATCCATTAGTGATGAGAAACTCGAAGACATATGAGTCATCTGGGTAACTACAATTTCTTTTGACAAGAAGTTTTCACAAATTAAAAACATGTTTTCACAATAACCATTAAATACAACCTACTTGAAAATGTGAACTAAATTTAAAAGTAAAATGTACCTGACAATGATCCTCCCATAGAGTGGCCTTGCAAGGGGTCATTGGAGGGCTTGTTTGATGCCATTGTTCTTATATATAAGAGGAATAGTTATTAATATCACATATTCTTTTGATAAATACAAAAAATTAGTTTGGCATAAAAGTTGCATTCTTTAAAATCAATCATAATGAAAACATATATTCTATAATATTTATCATGGAGTATTTATTTTATTCTCAAAAGTTTTCAATTTCAAAAGGTTATCATTATTCATAAATAAATTAATATTTAGAAATCAATACTTATATGTATAGCTGCATTGTTGTTCTTTGAGATGACATTGGAAAGTATTCTTTCTATTCCACTGATTGCTAAAGATTCTATCAATTAAGTAACATTCTCAAGCTGATCCCATGTTAAGTTAATATATTTTTTTTCCAATGAACCAGTCAAGTTGAATTTCACTAGGGGGAAAATTAAACTTGTGTTAAAATCAAAATTCCCTAAATGGAACCAAAATAAGGTACCACTTATTGGATGCTCATTTCATCTTCCAAACCAGTGAATAAATGTAGACCCTAACAACGCTATCCACCTAATAATAAATTTTTTATTTTTTTATTTTTTTACTCTACATATGTTCAAATATTACAAATACTATCAACCACAACCAACACTATTCAACTCAAAATTATCATTTCGATAAAAAACTATAGCAATCCATCACAAACTTTAGAAAAAACAATGAAATAGAAACTCATTTCTAAATATAACTAGATCCCACCAAGCTACCAAATTACAGATAAGATTTGGTAATTCCAATGGTTGTAGCTTCTATAGTGACCTAGATTAATATACCACATGAAATATTTCTGTTGCTTAAAATAAATAATAATAGGCATATCTAACCACTTTCCAAATATAAGATGTATAATAGTTTAAAATAATAGCTTTCCACTAAAAATATACTCAAACCGTACTCTAATTTCAAGTAGATGATGTTCATTCTCATACAGATAAGGAACAAAAATTCAAAACACCACGGAATATGAGCATACATCATCCTTGCATTTTTGCAACAATTTTCCTTCAAAATAATAATCCTCAAGTATTTCTTCTAACAATGTAAACCAAACACATTAAAAATTTCAATATAGTCATGCCATCTACTCATATCAGTATTAAGGCTTTCCATAATTGTTGAGTAACATGCAAATTGCACATTTAAAAATAAAATAACTAGCTCCACTGTAATTAAATTGTTCTTGCATATGTTGTAATATGAAACAAGAAGCATGGTTAACATTGCATGAATACAATATCAACTGTGAAAAATGATTTATATCAACATCACATGGATACCATATCAGCATCGCATGAATAAATATCAACATATGGAAGGCATGAACAAACTCCAACAACAATATCTCTCTTTTGAATATAGAATTTTGTGCATTAACAGAAAAAACCTATTTTAAAGAACCTCATCTTTTCTGAAAGATATGTTATTAGATTTCATATGCACACTTTTTTGGAGCTATGGTTAACATGAGCAAATGTGAATGAAAGAAAAGTATCACGTTGTTTTGGCATGAAAACATGCTTTTATAGTATGGGAATTGTGTTTACACAATCTACATAAGATAGGAACCATATGGAAGGTGGGAATGGACTCCAAAATTAGTCTTTCTCTTTTGAATCTAGAATTTTGTGCATTAATAGACAAAACCCTGATTGAAGAACCTCGTCCTTTTTCAATTATATGTTGGAGATTTCATATGCATACCATTTTAGAGCTATAGTTAACATGCAATAATGTGAATGAAAGTTTTAGTCTGTATGAATATTGACTATATGGCTATAGGATTTTAATGGTAGGTTAGTAATTTATTTGTGTTTCTCAGTGGTTATGTTTTGTGGTAATGATCTAGATTTATGTAGGAATGAAATAAAATACAAATTTAAATAGAAACACAAAGCTAAAACAAAAACTAAAATTCAATTCATTACTAACAAATACTAAAAATTGTTTACATGCAGAACAAAAATAAATTAGCTCAGGCGATGGTAGCTTATCTTTGAGAAGAGATGTGACAACTACATGCATTTTGAATTGTGTTACAATGAGGCTAAAAGGATTTTTTATTATTAAGCAACAAGGGAAAACCCTAAACATCCAAGAGTCTAACCCTAGGAGCTGAAGCACCAAGAGTTTGTGGGCCTTGCTGGGGTTAGTTGGTACATCAACTTCCCGAGGCCATAACTTTGGCATACGATCTCTATTTGATGTGTATAATAACTCATTATAAAGATCCCATTTTCCGAAAAAACATCATTTAGGGCCTTAAAATGACTTTGGAAATTCAAGATTTGAAAAACTACCAAAAATAGTAAAATGTGTTAGAAATTATTAAACTGAAAGGAAATAGTGTTAAAGGTCCAAGTGGAATAGGTGGGTGGACACTAATATCCACCTGTATTAGTCCTGCCCCCTTAGGAAGAAACGGTCCCCATTGCATTGAGTGCCTCCATGAGATGGGGAAACATTTTCTAAACTTGGTCCTTGGTGAGCCACTTGCCTTGGTGCAGGAGCTAGACGACTTTGACAGATGATATAATTGAATCCTATATTGGTAAGTTTTCTTAATATGTGTGCCCATGATCCAATTAGTCATGGAATATTCAATACAATTTGAGTTGAGCTCTGTTGGTGTTAGTTGCTCAACAATGTTTGATGTGTCCAACAATGGTGGAAAGTATGGTCGGAGGTGGTCCTCATTGAACACTAGGTGTAGGCCAAGGAATGGGGGAATGTTGAGCTTGAAATCGTTATCACCCATAGCCTTGGTGATGGTGTAAGGTCCATATCATATTGGTCAAAGCTTCCAATGGGCTTCGATAAGGAATTCCTTTTGCAAATGCAACCACACTTTGTCACCCACCTGAAAATGATGTGACACCTGATGTTGATCATGTCATTGTTTGTACTTAGAATTGGCTTTATCCAAGACATCATGAACTTGTTTGTGGATGTGATGAATGCGCAAAATAAACATGGTGGATTTATCAGCTTCAAAATAAACATGAGAAAGTTATTCTTGTGTAGTTGCAAAAGGAAGTGCAACATCAATGGGATGTAATGGTTGAAATCCCAGACCCACTTGAAAGGGGCCATGGCTAGTCGAGTTATGGAGAGATCTATTATAAATGTGTTACACATATGGAATAATCTCATCCCATGTTCACAAATGCTTAGAGTTTTACATTCGTAGTATGTGCACAATCATCTTGTTGACAACCTCTGTTTGGCCATTAGTCTGGGGGTGGAATGCAGTCAACTTGGTGATCTTGGTGTCCAAAAATGACTAGAGGCTCGAACATAATGCTCTTAGGAACCTGCTATCTAGATCTAATACAATGGTCTACAGGATCCTAAAAAGTACCCACACTCATTCAAAGAAGAGTTTGGCTGTGGCTTCTGCCATGATACTCTTCTTGTAGGTAGACAATATGGTCATCTTCGAAAACATGTCAACAACTACAAACAAATAGTCATTTCCATGATTGGTAGGAGGAAGGCCAAACATATCATCCATGGAGATGGATTCCCAAGGCTGAATAGGAGTAGACAAAGGAGTGTACATGCCTTGCTTCTTAATGGTTGGCTTGGTAATGACATAGGAAGTGTAGGATTTGAGATATTTTCGAACATCCTATCGAATATTTGGCCAATAAAATACTTTTGTAGTACTACCATTGTCTTCTCTACATCGAATTTCCCTACGACCTAACTGTATTGTGCCTCCCAAAATCATATTGGAACACTTGCTTGAAGGAATAAAAAGGTGTCCTAGGTGGCACAATAGTGCATCCTGGAGGTGGAAGTATGGAATTGGCTTGCCATGCAATAGCATCTAGTATGTGGTGGTGAATTTTGGATCATTTTTGTAAAGCTGAGACCATCTAGAAGTCTTGTGACCACACAGTTCAAGAACAATGGTTAGCACCACAACCAGTGGTCGATTGAGGCAACCTACAACATTATTGGTGTTGCCATTCTTGTACTTAATGTTAAGATCAAATTGTTGTAGATATGTGGACCATTTCTAATGGTGGTCATTCTGAAAATTCCCTTATGTCTGTATAAACTGGAGAGGTCGATGATCTATGTAGATGATCATCTCCTTCCCCACAAGGTAATGTTTTCACTACCAATAAGCCTGCACAATGGAATACATATCTTTATCTTTAGAATGTGTTTCACTTTGATAGGCCACTGGATGCCCTTAATGGGTGAGAAATGCACCAATAGCATAGTTATAGGCATATGTATCAATTCAAATGGTTGTTGCAAGTCTGGCAATGTGAGTACTAGTGTAGAGGAAAGGTGGTACTTCGAATCAACCAATTCCTTCTGTTGAGACTTGAACCATAATTTTTTTCTTTCACTCTGTCCTTGGTAACTTGAATCAAATTCCAAGTGATATGAGCGAATCCCAACTCAAACCACTACAACAAAACAGGCAATTTGTGCCAGATTTAGCACCCTATTTTAGTGCATTTTTTTTCCAATTAGGATGAGTAGCCTAGCACTAAACCTAGTTGTATTGGACATTTTTTAAATCATACTTTTTTGTGCAAATTTTTGCATTCTTTTTTACACCATATTTTGCATCCTTTTATACATCATAATTTGCATCTAGTGCTGCGATAGGTTTTTCTTCTAATTTTGTGCCATTTTTTGCATCTATGTTTTCATTGTTTTTTTCTTCCTATTTTGTACCATTATTTTCTTCCTATTTTATGCCATCATTTGCATCAATTTGTACACCATATTTTGCATGAAATTTAATGACATTTTTTGCAACTAGTTTGTACCATTTTTTGCATCTAGTCTTACACTAGTTTTTGCTTCCAATTTTGTACCTATTTCTGCATATGGTTTTGCTCGAATTTTTGTGCCTATTTTTACATAATTTTTGGCATCCAAATTTGCATCTTATTTGGTGTCTAATTTTTCATCCTTTTCAACATCCAAAATTTCATCTTTTTTTCTTCCTCATTTTGGGTCCACATTTGCATCTCATTTTGCGCCTAGGTTTGAGTCTAAATTTGCATCTAGTTATACATCATTTTTTGCATCCAGTATGGTGTCCTTTCTTTCACCCTTTTTTTAGCCCAATTTCGCATCCCAATTTTACACCAAGGCTTTGCATCCTCATTTGGCATCTAAATTTGTATTCTTTTTTGTTTCTTTTTAGCACCCAACTTGGCATCCCCTTTTGCATTCAATTTTATGTCTAGTTGTTTTTCCTTTTTTACATCTAGTTTGATGTCCATTTTTGCATCTTTGTTTGCACCCAGTTTGGCATCATTTTTTATGCCCTGTTTTGTTCCCTTATGTGTCTAGTGTTGCACCTTTTTTTACTTCTAGTTTAAAACCAATTTTCTATCCTTATTTGCATCTTATCTTGATGCATAGTTTAACATCCAATTCTACTTACAATTTTGCAACCATGATTACATCCACATTTGGATTCTTGTTTAGAGTGTAATTTTTTTCCATTTATAACCCCCTTCATGGGTTCATTTTACTGATTTCAATTACATAGTGAAATATATTACAATTTCTAAATATCATTAAATAAGTTATCACAATTAAAATTAATAACAGAATGCTTGTAAATGAATTTAAAGGAAATTGAGAACAACCATCTAGTAAATAGCAATATCATGATATATAACAATTCTCCATTAAAAAAACATTGAAAATTTTCAATACACATATATGACTACCAAATAAACACCTATTGCAGATATCTATCATTATTCTAATGTAAATTCACAACATCCTTTCAAAAATAGTAATTTTATCATACATAATAATTATCCATGAAAAACATTGACAATTTTCAAAACATATATAAAGTAACAAGGTAATACTAATAATATCATCATTATCTTTAATCAAATCAACTAAAATTTAGATGTGTGATTACCATTTCAAAATATTTAATGAATAACATTATTCTAAGGTAAATTCAAAACGTCTATCCAAATACAATAATATCAGCATACATAATAATACTCCATCAAAATAATGTTGATAATTTTCAAAATATACAGAAGGAATATAAAATTTAATCTTATAATGCAATGATATGTGGTGAGCAGAGCATGTAGTGAGGTTGTGAGCCTTGATCACACCATTATTCAACAAATGAAAGCTTAAACATACAAGTGGGAGTATCATATTCATAAATTTTGTAACCAAATTTCGCTGGTATCATATACATCAATTTTATAGCCAAATGTTGCTGGTATCATATACAAAAATTTAGTGACCTTTTAAAATAGTTGAGATATGGTGAAGAGTTCAAAGGTTTCCATATGATTTATATAACCTATGCTTGATGCCCAACCTTTCAAAGGTAGAAACTAACTACAAAGAGTGTTTGCGGGTGCTATGGATGTTTCTACTATTGCTGGTGGTGGTGAAGCCTCAGGCGTAGGATCCGAGGTTATTTTTCATATTTGGTGGTAAAACCTCAAGTGTAGGATCTAAGGCTGTTTCTGCAACTGTAATTGGTATTGAAGCCTCAAATATAGGAGTCATAGGAGAACCAATGGAGGACCAGAAACTAATGGAGTAGATGTGACACATGGCATATACTGGGGAATGGACGTGACATATACTAGAGATATGGAATGGTGGGATCCAAAAAGGTCTCCACATGCACATATCCTTGCGAAATAGGAGATGCCAATCACAAATTCTGACGATGCAACCTCAAACAATGGAAATGCAAAAACATAACATCAAAATTATGCATGCTTTCCCCTTTTCCGTGAATCCATTTTTCTCACATGTGAACCCATTGGCTGTACCTATATTATTAAGACACCTATATTAGTTGTTAGGTAAAAATGATATACATTATCATGTACCATGCCAATAGTTATAATAACAAATATCTAACCATTCAATATAGCTGCAATGATTCCATCTTATCTAGTGAACACGTTAAGTGGATTCATTAAAACTAAAAAAATAACAATTTCAATATTAATCAAAATATTCCTTGATTGAAAATGTTAATATTAAATCAAAATTCAATATAAATTAATAATTAATAAAAACGATATGGATTACCATATAATATGCTAATAGTTATAATAATAAATTTCTAACCATTCAATATAGTTGTCATGATTCCATAATATCTAGTGAATGGGTTAAAAGATTCATTATAAATAAAAAACAACAAATTCAATATAAATATAAATATCTAGTGATTGAAAAGGCCATTAAGTGAATACAATGACTAAGGTAAATGCCACAACATTCTCGTGGAGAAAGTATTTGGCGGAAGGAAGACTATAGCTTTAGAACGTGGAAAAAGTATCGATTAATTAGTCAATGTGGCTACAACTCCACAGATGCAAACCTTTTTTAATTAAAACACCTATATTAGGGAACTATAACTACTATGGTCATATACATTTCACAACAATAAAAACCCTCTATTCTTCAAAGTAACTTGACTAAGTCGAGAAAACTTGGTTCTCAAACCTTAATGCTTCTTCCAATTCTAAGTTATGGAGCTCTTATCACTGTTAGACCTACATTATCAAAACCCATGCATTAGAGCAGTAGATCTAGCTACGGATATATGAATCTCATGAAAATAAAATATTTTTATCAAAACCCATGTAGTATTGCTTGTAGACATGCATTATCAAAACCTGTGTATCAGGGAAATAGATCTAGCTATGTATATATCCATTCGAGAACAATAAAATTATTATATCTAATACTTGTGTATTAGCTATGGATATATGGATTCTAGAACAATAAAATTCCTCTATCTAAAGCCCTTATGTCAACCAACTAGATATAGAAATCACTTGTATCAACGAATTAGATCTAGAAAACCCTTGTATCATTGAACTAGATCTAGCAAACCCCTATATTGACAAACTAGATCTAGCAAACTCTTCTAGCAAACCCCTATATATGTGAACTAGATCTAACAAAGCCTTCTAGAAAATGTTTGTATTAGAAAATTAGATCTATCAAACCCTATATTAGCGAACTAGATGTAGCAATGGATATATGCATTCCACAACACTAAAAACCCTCTAATATAAGAAGTATCTAGAATAAGTGTAACATATTGGAAGCTCTGATGCTTCTTCTTAGTTATGCAGTTGTTATAAGCAAAAATAGATGGATATATTGACAACGTATATAAATAGATAATGAGTAAAAAAGAGAGTAGGAAGGAAATTTATCAACAAAAATTGAGTAAAAAATCATAATCTATGGAAACACAAAAATAAATTAAAAATAGGGAAAAAAGGAGAATCACTAAAAAAGTCCAATTATTATTTATTT